>PVJA010001538.1:0-124515 GCA_004027025.1 Myocastor coypus
AGCTCGTCTCACCAATCTAGCTCTGTGTTTCATGCATTGTAATTAAGCATTTTTTTTTTTTTTTTTCCTGCTGGGTGGTCAAGGGCAAGTTGAAGCTACAATTAGATCTTTAAATGAGATTTGTTGCAATTTTGTCTTTTGACTCTACCCCCCATACACATATATGAATGACTGCTTCATTGTCAGTCATAGTTATAGCCTTGCTGTCTAACCTGCCATCTTCCTGAATGAGGTTTATGAAGACGCTGCCTCCACTGAACTGTCTCCACTTCTGGAAAGAGCAATTGTCTTCACCCTGTCTTGTGGGGTCTTCTCCAGATTATCTAACCACAGTGCAATCTTTCCAGTGATTTCTTAACACCTCCCACACTGAGAGACTCTGGCTCTCCAGACTACATATTCTCATTTTCTGTAACAAAACCAACCTGATCATTTCAACTACAGGTATTTCACTTAATGGTTTTTAGGTGGAAGACATGGACAGTTCTAAGAGTTTTAGTTATGTTTTCTCATTTAATCCTGAAAAAAATAGAACTATCATATTAATATTATTATTATTAAAATATTACTTCTATTATCTTTTTTTAAGACAGAGAAGCAAACAAAGTTAAAGATCATCTCCAGTATTCTATACCTAGTAAATGACAATACAATTTGCATCTGTCATCAAGACATAAGAAACTACCTCTAATTCTCCTGATCTTGCTGATTTTCTGGTTATTTCCCTAAAATTAGAGGCTGAGGATAGAGAGTGATGTTGAGTTTGGCATTGTTTGAAAAAAAAAAATCACCAAACAAAAAATGCTGTAGAATGAAGATTACACTTGATCTTAGCCAAAAAGCTGAGAAGTAACTTGAAGACTTGGTTGGAACTAAGAGTCACTTTTTTCCCCCCAAACCTCTGTGAGTCTCTCCCTGGTGCACCCAAGGGTTGTTTTGATGCAGGGGATAACAATCCCCAACCTGAAGAGTTCATGTTCTCTAAAACTGACAAATGAATTTTAGGAACAAATGGAGGTTATGAGCAGAATAGATTTATTAAGAGAAAGAAAGCTTCTGTCTGGGAAGAGGGACAGAAGAGGACCGAAGCAGGTTGCCCGAGAAGCTGTCTCTTGCAGGGACTTTTATAGAGAAGATGTGGGAATTCACTTAGGTGGGTATGAGGTGGGATAAAACTGTGGTCAACCAATGAGATTACAAGCATCATTGCACAGGTAAAATTGATTAACATCGGGATCCAATGGGAAGGCAAGTCACCTAGCAAGCGGACGAGGACACCACCTATTAAGCTTGGGCTCATGACTCCAGGATCAAGGTGATTGATACCTACTTAAAGTATCAATCCCTGATGCCCATTCCTAGGGAAGTATGTAGTTGTTTCTGTTTACTCTTGTCTTGAGATTTGGCCTTCTCTAGTTGGAAGGTGACCTTGTCTTCCACATCATCCTTGAGGGCCTGGCCTTGTCTGACTGCCAATAATATTTCTGTCTAACTCAGCTGCCTACAACATTCCCCCCTCTGAAGAAGTAACGGGAACTGCCATGAGGGAATCATGAGCAATGACCACTCTAGCTTCTTCAGGCTGAGGTGGGTCATAGTTGTGAACCTGCAGTCAGAGATACTCTCCAGAGGTCCTAGCTAAAGGCCCTCAGTAGACACCAGGCATCTTATCTTGGGTAGGTGGAATCACTTTAAATCTGGAGAAGACAAAGCCAAAGAAAGTATTAAACATACATGGACCAAATAACATCAGGGGAATAATTATGAATGTAGTCAAAATGGTTTTTAGCAAGTAAACAGTAATAACCTTAACAAAAATGGCAAAGTTAGGGTCTGGGGACCTCACCATTTTATATACTATGGATTTGACATCTGATATTTGAGACATTACCGGAAGGATGTGGAAGGTAATGTTTTTTAGGTCTATTAGCAGAGATCTCTTAAACATGGGGATTAATTTTTTATGGCTATTGGGTGTTATTTTAAATATACTGGCCTTTAACGTTTTACCAACTCTAGTATTATTTGGGCCACATGAATTGCCAGAAATAGGGAAAACAGTGAGTGCTCTCCAGTTTGGGGCCACTGGTTGGATAACTACTGACACATCTGCATGAGCATCTATTAAAAGTTTAACAAGCTTTCTCTTTACATTGGCAGTTAACATGGGTTCTCTCAGGCTGAGAGGCAAAGACCCATGACCACCTCAATCTGAAACTTCCTCGAACTCCATCAGGAACACTTTCCTTTTCCCTCTCTAGCAGCTTTGGACATTTATTTGAAATGTCCCTTCTCTCTGACTTGCCTTCATTTAAGGCTGTTAGTATCACCATCTTTATTTTCCATCTATAATTCCATTCTGTATACTCTATACTATGAAACACTTCAACTCAAATTCATTCCTGTAAATCCAGTTTGTGTCAGATATCTGGGGCCCATTGAGCAACATAAACTTTTTTGTTTTAAGGCCTCTTGTAGGCAGCCCTGCTCAAGGAAAGTAAGGGCAATTTCCCCAATAGTGGACTTTATGACACAGGATTAGACTGATAGAGGAAGCATCTTCGAGGCATTGTCTTGCCCAAGGAACATGAAGATAGCTTCTCTTGTAATGAGGCAGAAAACCTCAAAGACTTAGTTTAGCTGGGTTGTATGAGATAGATAGCTAAGGCTTTGTTATATCTCATTAGACAAGATCTGGTGGATCCCAGCAAAAGGGATCTAAATATAATCAGGCATATTTACTATAGGTTTTACCTGTACCATTACCTGGGTTTTGGTATCTTTTAAGAATCAACAAATTTGAGAGATTAGTACATGTATAATCAAAGCATGAGCATTTGAGCTAACACTGGTATTTGGACTTCCTTATTTATAGAGTTTGACAGTTTAGTATAAGTCCTCTAAACTTTAAAATTATCTCTAAATTGAGAACTTAAGAAAACTGGATTAATATCTTTTTATTGTCAGTGTTTTTAAATAATCTAAGTATAGTATGGCATATTTGTAGTTACATTTTGTGAGAGAACAGTGACATCAGTAAGTTGTTTTTACTTGTATAAAACTTTTGTGAACACTTTTGCCTTTTAATTGAAAAATACTCATATTGACTGAAATACCATTTTCTAAAGAATGTCTAATAATCTTTTATAATTAGCACACACATAATGTATAAGACATTAGGCAATCTTACTTTTGAGAAATCTAGTCTAGAAGATCATGCCTATATTTATGATTAACATGAAGTACCTGAGTTGTATCAGAAATCAACCAGGTTAACTTAATATACTTATCAATATATAGCATTTAGGTTAAACTAATGTCTCATTTAATATTTTAGAGATGGGACAGCTGGAAGGAAAATCAGGATTGGAGAAGAACAAAGAGACCTGTGCTAATGTCCAGCAATAGGCTGGGTTTTTCTGTAGTCACTATTACTTAGGGCTCCTCTGTGGAGATGACTGGCAGAGATAACAGTCTGGCCAGAGGGAAAAGGCAGGCCCAGTGCCCTTTAGTCCTACTGGACCATCTGGGAAGCAGAGTCTGAGGTCTGTGGCCTGCACCTCAGAGTGCAGTCTCACTTCTAGCAGCTGCCTTGGCAGTCAGGGCATGGCTTGTGGGCCTCTTAAGGCAGTCTCTCTTATGGTGGCCTGGCTTCTGACAGTGGTAGCAGATGAACCTCATGGTTGTTGAGCTCTTCTTGGAACCCAGAGAATCAGAGCTAAGGTCTATACTGAGACTGCAATGAAGGCAGCCATTTTTTAATCTTTGTTGTTCTCTCTCCCTGGTTTTTTCCAGTCCTGACCATAGGAAATTGTTTTCTTAGTGTCCTATAAAGTATCAAGTAAGTTATCTGGAATAAAAGCTGTCTTTTGTAACTCTTTAATATCTGGAGCTAATTGTAAGATGAACTTATCTGTAAGTCATCTGTTTATTAAATTAACATCTCACAAAATATGTTTTACCAGTGACTCTATTAAGCATTTCAAGAAACCAGAGGGGTATTTATCTTTTTCTTGGTAAATAGTTAAAATTTAAAATACCTAGAAGGCTTGGTTCTAGGCCAGCAGGGGTCTGACTATTTGAGCTCTAGTGGCAACAGGTAGTTTTTCTGGCTATCTCTTTAAAATTAACAAAATCATATTTATCTCAAAATGTAACAGCAGCTTATAATGCCGGTTTTCAAGTCCAAGTTTGGTTTAAGATTTTTTTTTTTTTTTTTGGCTTTTTTGAGACAGGGTCTCTCTATGTGGTTCAGGCTGGCCTTGAGATCACTTTTGTAGCCTAGGCTGGTCTCGAACTCATACCGATCCTCCTGCCTCAGCCTCGTGAGTGCTAGGATTACAGGCATGCACCACCACGCCCGGCTTGGTTTAAGATTAACACTGATCAGTTTGAGTAATTCCTCTAAAGACACCAATGCACTTATCAGAGTCATCTAAAGACCTTTTAAGATTGGACTATCCATTTTAGGTCACAGAGAAAAAGATACATGAACTGCAATTTTTAAATTGCCCATTTATGCCAGGCATGGTGGCACACGCACGCCTGTAATCCCAGCACTTGGGAGGCTGAGGCAGGAGGATTGATGCGAGTTCGAGACCAGCCTAGGCTACAAAAGTGAGCTCAAGGCCAGCCTGAACTGCATAGCAAGACCCTGTGTCAAAAAAGGCAATAAATAAATAAATAAATAAATAAATAAATAAATTGCCCATTTACTTCTTTAAAGGGTATTGTCCTTGAAAAGCTTGCAAGGATTCAGCTAAGAATGGGTGTAGCACTGTAAAGGCCTGGACTACAGCTGATCTATAAGCTCCACCTTCTAGACTATGAGGGCAATCAGGGGAAACCTTACTTATCTTAATAGTGGGTGAGGCTGTGATTAAGGTGGTCTTGTCTTCAGGCTCTGAAGGTTGGGGAGACATCTCAGGCTCCAGAGTAGTAAAGGTTTTAGGATCCTGAGGACTTTGGCCTCACTGTGGCTCATGTTTACATTTTAAAATTAAGTGAGGCCTATTTTTTAATGCAAAAAACATTTGAACATAAGGCATTTCTGACCATTTTCCTTCCTTTTTACAATATCTTTCTAGTTGTAAAATAGCGTCATAATTGATACTTCCCTCTGCATTCCATCTTGGCTCTGGGGGTACGCAGGCCACTCACATGTGCAGAAAAACATTAAATGGCTCTTTTTCAGCATGTATGGATCAAACGTGTTCCAGTGCGTAATGACGTACTCTACAGGAGTAAGAGACTTTGACTGTGAGATTCCCATATGGAATGCAAAAAGAGAGAGCTCTGGATGTCTCCACCTTACCTCTAATTGATTCCCCCTCAAGGGGTCCCATGAGTAGACCAATCCAGAGCAGGTAGATGCTCGTGGAGAGAGGAGAGACAAGATCTGACCAGCATATCCACCCTCAGACTGGCACATGATCTCCCGAGAATCTCCTGAACCGTGCAAACCATACACTTACTCCTACTGAATATTTGTGAATGTTATGATCGAGACTCTAAAGGAGTAAGCAACTTTGACTGTGAGATTCCCATATAGAATACAAAAAGAGAGAGATCTGGACATCTCCACCTTACCTCTAACTGATTCCCCCTCAAGGAGCCCCATGAGTAGACCACTCCAGAGCAGGTGGATGCTCATGGAGAGACGAGAGACAAGATTTGACTAACATATCTATCCACCCTCAGACTGGGGCATGATCTTTGCCTCCCGAGAATATCTTAAACTGTGCAAACTGTGTACTTACTCCTATAGAATATTTGTGTATCAGTAATGTCTGTATAAGCAAGCATAACTATTTCATAAAAAGGTGAGTTGGAAGCAGAGTGCATTTCCTATGGTGCTGTAAAACAAATCTAACTTTTGAGATAACAGAAGAGACAACTGACTGGAAGAATCTTGCCCTGGATCCTGGGGCAAAGAAATCTTCAAGACACTTGTGTTCTTCCTTCTAGTCATCAGATCAGCCTTTCTAATTAAATCTTTAGAGTTCACAGGTAAGAACTGCATTTATCATCTAGCAATCATATTTTGCACATTGATCCTCCTGCCTCAGCCTCCCAAGTGCTGGGATTACAGGTGTGCGCCACCACACCCGGCTCCAGCTTAATTTCTGAAGGAGTGACTCATTTAACTGTCTTACTAGAAAACCCTAGTTTACTAGTAGAGAGAGAAAAAGTGCAATAGGCAAAGGGAGATCTAATGGTCAAGAGCCAGTTTCCACCAAGAAACCTTTGGGTCTGGCCACTACCCTTCAGGTATTCTTTAGTTTCTTCTGACTCACACACCAGAGTTCAATCTCCAGGAAGGAATCCAGCTGTAACTCTGGTCAACATTCCATCAGTCATAGGCTTCAATGAGGATTCCCAAAGAACAGCTAGGGAAACCTGTCCTCTGCTTCAAAGAGTGGCAGCTGCTCTAGGAGCACTTACTAGCTGGCAGAGTAACCACTGTTTGTCCAAGTTCTATAAGGGATACTTAAAAGCCTGAACAAGATTACCCGGCATTTCACGGTATAGGCTTTCAAGTCCAAAAATTAGTTATTACATACTTAAATAATTAGGCCTAGGAGAAAAGGTTACGATCCTCCCTTGCGCTAAATGTGTTTTGGTCTTGTACATGTGCTGCTGTTGGAGATAGCTTCTTCTGGTATCACCCAGAAGCCGGTTCTCTCCACTGTGTCTCAGGTTTAGCCTCCCAAAGGAGACCTGCCCAGAACACTAAGCTGGGACATGGCTTTTATATGTGTCCTTCTGGACGGGCATAGCCTTCTTTGTCTCATCTGACCCAGAGACGGGGTATATGTCCTTTTTCTAAAGTGACTCCCTGTCTTCAGCATTAACAAATGCTCATTTTCTAAGGGCTTCACTTAGTTGGAACAGCCCATATCATTCTCCTAATTGTACATGCCTATAAAAAGGAAAGTACAAAGAGGTGGGAAAATCAGGAGTAAAGTCAAAGCAAAGAAACCAAAACAGAGCAGGCCCGACATTCCCACTAGCATGTAGAGGGGGATCAGAGCCAGTTTATCTCAGTGAAACCTGTCCTCCCAGTCTTTAAGAATGGTTGCTGACCTGTCACTTAGTTGGCAAAAGGAGTCCCATGTTTCATAGAGAGGAATGTATATTTTCTAAGTCTGAGTTAGATTTAAAAGTCTCATTTATAGAAGTTTACGTAAAGCTCACTAACAACATTCTTTCTAGCACAGTTGTCTAAAGTTAAGCAAGGAATACCAGTACATTTAACATCTAGTTCATATGCAACATAGATAAGTACAAAACAGTCATAAAATGTCCCATTAGAGAAATATCTTAACCTTACAACATTTCCAGTTTTAAATTAGATTTATCAGCCAGGCGTGGTGGCTCACGCCTGTAATCCCAGAACTTGGGAGGCTGAGGCAGGAGGATTGGTGCGAGTTCGAGACCAGCCTGGGCTACAAAAGTGAGCTTAGGGCCAGCCTCAACTGCATAGCAAGACCCTGTCTCAAAAAGACAAAAAAAAAAAAAAAAAAATTAGATTTATCAACAACATTTTGACCAACATTTTAACAAAACCAAGTAAGAGACAAAACATAATCAATTGTAAGCAACTTTAACCAACCACCAAAATATGAACAATTATGAACAATGGGCAAAAACATCAGCATTTGAAGCATAAAATTTGTTCCCTAAGTAAGTCCCAATTCAGAATTTATGATAGAAAAGCAAACTCATACCTCCATCCAATGATCTCAGTGGGACATCGTCCAAACGATGCAGGGGAAAACAATCCCCAACCTGAAGAGTTCGTGTTCTGTAAAACCGACAAATGAATTTTAGGAACAAAAGGAGGTTATGAACAGAATAGATTTATTAAGAGAAAGCAAGCTTCTGTCTGGGAAGAGGGACAGAAGAGGACCCAAAGGGTTTGCCCAGGAAGCTGTCTCTTGCAGGGACTTTTATAGAGAAGATGTGGGAACTCACTTAGGTGGGTATGAGGTGGGATAAAACTGTGGTCAACCAATGAGATTACAAGCATCATTGCACAGGTAAAATTGATTAACATCGGGATCCAATGGGAAGAGAAGTCGTAGCCTTTGATTCTGCTAGTCTGCACTTTGGCCTGGAATACCTTTTATCTGATCGGCCCAGCCTACAGAAATTCCAAGCATTTTTTGTCCCGTTTCCCCTATCTGTGCTTTGCAATTTACTCTGTTCTCAGTCAGCTTGTAGAGCAGGTGCAGCATCATTTTGACATTTGTGGAAAGGTTAGCGAACCACCTTGGACGGCGAGGTTACTAAGGACGCCTCTGAGCCAGGCACGTTCTGATTTTTGGTGGAACCCTCTGCTACTCTAAGGCGAGCACTCAGCAGCTGAACACTCGGTAGGCTCCCACTGTATGCGTGTACTGTGCATTTCCCCGCAGCGTCGAGGGTGCCCTCGCCAAGGTGTTCTCAACCTATCCAGTACCTATCCTAGAACTATTTTTCCTAGGGGACAACGCACAGACGGCTCCTGAGAAACGCAAGGGATTTTACATTCCTGTGCTGCTTAAGGAGTGCAGAGCCAAGCTCTGCATTCCACGTTCTACAGCTCCAACGCACCACCCAGCAGTACCTCAGCCTGAGGCCGGGCTGGGACAGAAGGCCCCCTGCAGACCGCCGGAATCGTTGAGTAGCGGAACGGACGGGAAGCACAGCCAATCGGGCTCCAGAGATCTTCCGGAAGGGGCGGTACCCTGGGGTGTCATGGACCCAGCTGTACGGGATTGGCGCATCTGAGGCGGCTCCGCGGTGGCGGGAGATTCCGGATGTGTTGGCTACGGTTCTGGCTGCGGCAGTTGGCTTGAGCTGGGCTGGGCTGGGCTGGGCTGTGCCGCGCTGGGCTGGGCTGGGTTGAGCTGGGCTGAGCTGAGCAGGGCGGAGGGTATCGGTCGCTAATCCGGGAAGAACCCCTGAGGCTTCCCTAGTTCCCTGATCGTCGCGTGCTGAGCTGTGGCCTTCCGTCCGACCCCCGACCTGCTGAGAGAGATGAACAGGCCCCGTCCGCGCTTGCATCTTCCGGCCCGCGGCTGCGCCGCCGCGGCCCCTTATCCCTCCTCCGCCTCACTCCGTAGCTGCCGGGAAAGCAAGATGCCGCGCAGGAAGGGTCTCCAGCACCCTCCGCCTACCGGCAGCCTGGAGGAACCTGGGGAGAAGCGCCCCAAGTTTGTAAGTGTCGCCCGGAGCCGGGGTGGGGCTGTTCCCTTCGTCTGAGGGGCTTAGGCTGGGGTCCCGGGATGCCTCCAGCCTACTAAACTGTGACTTGGTTCACAACCGAGGGGGCATAAACTGGGAGCGGCACTACATTTTATTCTATATATCTAGAGCCACAAGTCTTAGGTAGACTAAGACAAGGTCAATTTGTGTTTCGGTCTTGTGACCAATGCACTTCTTGTGGCCTCACATTTCTCATCGCTGAAGGTGAAAGCAGTTCAAATGTAAGTGTGTTGACGTCATTTAGGTGGACCCTGCGTTTTTTTCTTAGTTATCTTCTACCCCTCTCCCTTAGCATAAGAGAGTATACATAAAGTGAGCTTTTAGGTAATACTATTTCTTTCTTTCTTTTTTTTTTTTTAATTAACATTTTAATCCACTAGGAATGTTTAAGGTAGGTACACTGTTTTTCAAATTGAGACAGTTCATTTTAGTACTTGGCGGAGCATGTGGTCATAGCTAAAGAATGTTTGCTTAGTTTTGAAAGAAGTGTTAAGTATTTGAAACTCGTTATTCTGAATTGCTGATGGCCACAAGTGCAGTGACATTTTGTACCATTAGGGGCAAATCTATACTTGATTCTTACCTTGATAGGCTTGAAGGACGATAAAGAGGAGGTTAATTTGACAGTGAAAGATTCTGCCCAATATGAGACCAGTTAATTGGGACTTTTTTACCTTTTAGGATCAGCTTTGGACTAAAAGCTCATTTTATTTTGTCTTGACTCTGATGGTCCAGAGTACTAGAGATGTGATTTTTCCAAGTCAATATTTATATTCAATTTGACCGAAAGCATACCGGAATATTCGGGTTCCAGTCTTTTTCATTTCTGAAGTATACCATATTGATCTTTCTAGCATGACACTGAGTTTTGTAAAGATGTTATCTAAGGACAACATTAATTTATTAAAAAATTACTTTTATTCATTTATTTATTTGGTATAGGGTCTAGACTTGTAGTAATCCTCCTGTCTCAGCCTCCCCAGTGCTGGGGTTACAGGCATATGCTACCATGCCTAATTTTGGTGGTCAGCTTGCATATGTTATTGTAGATGGAACCCAGGTCCTTGTGTTTACCAGACAGGTGCTTAGACTGCCAGGCTATTTCTCCAGTCCTAAGCACAATATTTTAAGCTCTAAAACTAATAGGCACACTTAAAATATTATTTGTGGGCTGAGGAGATAGACTCTGAGCTGCATGGTGAGACCCTGTACCAAATACATAAATTAAAAAAAAAAAAATTTTTTTGTGGGTTTGACTTGAATCATGACTTCACAATTTATTTGGAAGTACTTTTTTTTTTTTTTTTTTTTTTTTTTTCTGTCTTTTTGAGACAGGGTCTCGCTATGCAGTTGAGGCTGGCCTTGAGCTCACTTTGTAGCTTAGGCTGGTCTCGAACTCACACCAATCCTCCTGCCTCAGCTTCCCGAGTGCTGGGATTACAGGCGTGAGCCACCACACCCAGCTGGAAGTACTTTGGACTCTGTTATTTTTGGAATTAATATGGTAATTTCTTTAGATATGGCCTTCCAGTCCACTAATTCTGTTCTCAGCTTTGTCTAATTTGGTGTTCAACTTGTTCTGAATATCTGATTTTAGCAATTATTTTTTGTTTTGATAAGTTCCACTTGCTCATTTTTCAAATCTTCCTGGGTATTGATCTCATTTTATTTTTTATTTTTATTACTTTGATAATCTCTTGTTTTTATTTCTTTAGACATTTACTTGGTGTTATTTATTTAACAGTTTTGGTATGTGCAGTCTTTCTCATGGTCTGCCTTGACTTGACTTGCTCTTTTTGCTGTTGATCCTTGTAACTTCATTGTTTTTATAGTAATCTGTAGGAGTTCCAGGAGGCTGGCCTTCTTCCTTTCTTCCCTCTTTCCCTCTTCCTCCTTTCCTCTTGCCCTCCCCCTCCCTCCTTTCCTCCCTTCTTTCTTCTCTCTCTCTCTCTCTCTCTCACACACACACACACACACACAAACACAGTTTCTCTGTCTCTATCTCTCAGGAACTCTCTCATTGAACTATATCCCCTCCCTCTTTTCCCTGTCCCCTCTTCTGTCTCTCCCTCCCTATCTTTTCTGTCTCCCCCAGGGCCTTGCACATGCTAAGCAAGCTCTCTTTGAGCTACTCCCCCAGCCCCCTCGAATGCTATATTCTGTAGAGATATTTTGAATCTGTTTCCCGCAGGTACCTGAGCATGCATTATTTGGCAGCATTTATCTCTCTGATAAGCTGGAATTCTTGAGAGGTTCCAGCACAGGTTCAGCTCACTAAAGTAGAGACAACTGAGAGCTTCTGTCAACGTTGTGATTCTATACAGAGCATTTATAGGAAAATAAAAGTGAGGCATAGAAAATAATTTCTTTGACTATGATGTGCTTGAACAACATCCATTACAGTAACTTTTCTGTAATTAGTGTAGCAATTATTGGGTCTTCTGTGACCAGCCAAACTGAGTTACTATGATTAAACTATGTTGGTTTGGCTCACTGGGCCTCCTGCAGGTGGTTGATGCAAATCCATGATTTTCTATACATTTATATTATTAGCCTTGTTTCTCTTATGAAGAGACCAAGTTATGCAGAGATTTGCTTACCTAAGGTGGCCTTTCCTAAGGTCACACAGCTTTGATCCTTAATTACAATCTGATATTACTCTTTTATGGATATTGGGAGTTTTCATTTTTATTTTTTGAGACAGGGTAATGTTATGTAGCCTAGGCTGACCTCCAACTAGCAGTGATCCTGCCTCAGCTTCCCAAGCACTAGCCCTGGGATTACAGGCTTGTACCACCTCACTTTTTTTTTTGAGGGAGGGCTTGTGTAGTTCAGGCTAGTCCTGAACTCATGATGTTGCCTACCTAAGCCCCAAACTCTTGTCAGTCCTCTTGTCTCGGCTTCATGAGTTCTGTCTGGGATTGCAGATGTGCACCACCAAGTCTGGGAGGCTGTTGGGAGTTTTATTTCTTAGCATTTCCTTCAAGAACCATTAACAATCTGTGATTGCTTTAATGAATATAGGATTAGTGATTCTCTGGCTCTAGGCAGGTTGCAAGGTGAGAAGTATAAGGTTTCAAAACTTTGGTTTATTGTTGAAATCAGAGTAGGTTTCAGGAGATTAGTGTATCCTTGTCTCATTGCCTTGACTTCATTTTGAGACAGGAATAGTAGGCGGAGACATTCCAAAAGATACAGTATAATTCTTAGAATTTTGAATGTTACCTTATATGGTAAAGATTAAATGAAAGATACTTTGAATGCTACCTTATGTGGTAAAGATTAAATGAAAGATATAAAACCTTATGTGGTAAAGATTAAATGAAAGATATAAAATGAAAGAATGTTACCTTATGTGGTAAAGATTAAATGAAAGATATAAAATTATTCTGGGCCATTAAGATGAGTCCTAAATGAAAGGTATGGATTCTTATACTTCAGAAGAGAGTGTTGGGCCTATGAAGGCAAAGATGGGTGGTACGGCATTGGAAGCTGTACAAATGAAGTAATGGATTTCCCTGGCCTGGAGGGTTTAGAGGGAAGGTCCTGCCAACCCATTGATTGTGACCCAGGAAAACGGATTTGGTACTTAATGGCTGTTAGCTATTGGATGAATTTCTGGTGTTTTAAGCATGAATTTGTGATAATTTGTCATAGCTGCCATTGGAAACCAAGGAGGTATTGAGTCTGTGTTGAACGGTGTTAGGAGAACCATCAGATCCATTTAAATCTCTACCTGTGTTACAACTTAAATAATTATGAAGGATTATAATTTGGGAATACTGTAAAAGGATAATGAAATCATAATGTAATAAGTTGGTTAAAATGATACAAATCTTTATTTGGCTTTTGTTTACTGTGCTATTTTTAGTATGCTTTTTTTAAAAAAAACTTTTTTTCATTGAATTCTCTACTGATTTTTTTTTTTAGTTGTCAAGAATTGAGAGCCAGGCGTGGTGGTGCACGCCTGTAATCCCAGCACTCGGGAGGCTGAGTCAGGAGGATCAGTGCAAGTTCGAGACCAGCCTGGGCCACAAAAGTGAGCTCAAGGCCAGCCTGAACTGCACAGTGAGACCCTGTCTCAAAAAGACAAAAAAAAAAAAAAAAAAAAAATTGAGATGGTGTTTGTTCACCTAAGTTTTATTCATGTCAAAAATATTACCTAATACATCAAATATAGTAACCTTCAGATCATAGTAAAATCATTTCATTCAAGCGATTCTTTTAGGAAATTGTTCTCAATTTTTCTGCCTTTTCTATTCTTATTAGTACATCAGAAAAAAAAAAGCCACCTGGATTTTTTTTTTTTTTTTTAAATGAACTGAACATATTTATTGAGGGAAAGAAAACTCCTGTCTGAGAGAGGGACAGGAGGAGGGACTGAGTGGGTGGTCCCCACCAGGTTTGTTTTAATATGTGATTTATCAAGTGATCAGATGTCAAATGACTTTTTTTTGGGCCACATTTAGCTCCTGAAAGTAGATGATAAATAGTACTTAATACTTCCAAACTGCTCTAGATCTTTGGGGGGCGGGGTTGGGGTAGGAATGATTATCTCAGATTTAGAGTAAGTCTTAATTGCTTTTTTTTCAGAGATTCCTGTCTTTAATTATGAAGCAAGAAACTGACATACATTTATTACACTGTGAAACCTTGCATCTCATCTAGTCTGTCTTGTAGCAATTGCTTCTGAACAGATGTTACCTGAAACACTTTTGTGCAGCTGGTGGAATGCTAAAATTTGTCATGCTTTTATTATTGTTGTTTCAAATTAACTCTACTTTATGGCTTAACTTTATTGTTGTGTCCTACAATCTTTACGTATTTGTTGCCTTATAAATTGGATTTAAAATTGGCTTTTTGTATGGAATGTAAATTAACATGTATATAACTTGTTTATACTTGGCAGAATAATGCAAGAAAAAACTGCCACGTATTACACTAATGCAGTTGTCATTATCTCAGCACATAGTATCCCTTAAACTAGGAATCAAGTGACTGCTAAAGAATATGCTTGCCATCATACTCTTGCTTGTTTATTCCAGAAACTAATTTGGCTTTTAGATCTATAAAATATAGATTAAACATAACCTTTTACTTCATGAGCTATTAAGGATCAAAGTCTGGGCTTTCTTTGAACAGGATCTACAAAGGTGACTGTTCCTCTCACCAGCAGCAGGACATCATTGAAATACCTTACCACTGGGAGTAATTTTTCTTAGATAGCAAATCAAGTGGTCATTATTAACTTTAGGGAGAATTAAGGAGTTTAAATAAGTTGAGTTTTGGTGCCTTATGAACATTTATAAACGGTGACTCACAGTAGCATTAGGGCTTGAGATCCAGCCCCATGTCACTTACTAGCTGTGGGAAGTCACCTTCTTTCTGTGCCTGTCTTCCCTGGTGTGCAAAATGGAGCCACTATGCAATTAAAAGTTAATAAATGTATATTATGGGCCTATGATAGTGCCTGGCTCACTGTAACCTCTGTAAATATTTTCCATATTTAAGATTGCTGTTTCTGTTGCCATTATCATTAATAGTAAATGGCAATGCTAGTATATTACTGTGCTGTGTTACTGTACTATACTACTGTATTTGTGTTTTAGGCTTTGGAAATGTACATTGGATATTTGAATAATTTTTTTTTGAATTTTATTTTTTTTTTGTATTTCAGAACTTTTGTTTATTTATTTATTTATTTTTATGGCTGGCTCAGCCTGCCCTGAGGACAGGGCTGGCGCAGCATGTGGTGCCGGGGATGGAACCGTGGTCCCTGCAGCTGCCTAAGCTTTCCCAAGCAGGCGCTTTAGACCACTGAGCCATCTTGCCAGGCCCTGAATAATTTTCTTACATTAATTGAGGCAGGCTTTTTCTTCATGGTATAGTGGAGGCAGAGTTTTTTTTCAGTTTTCAGTTCTTCACCTGGCATTGCAAGTGACATTTGTATTGATGAAGAGTGCTAAAATGATGGCTAGAAGGTTAGACTGAGTTTCTGAAGCTGTTTTTTCTTTGAAGGTACATGTTTAGTGTGCAGAATGATTACATTTATCACAGGAAGTTAACATATATCACTCCTTGTGACTGATGTTTTTTATTTGTAAAATGAAACTCATGTAACTATGAAACTTGTTTGCAAAAGAAACTTACAAAAGAAATGCAGTTAAACTTAGGAAAACTTTTGTTGTGCTATTTCCAGTGTAGATTTGAATGATAATAAAATGTGTTCATATATCTATTTATGAGTATAAAACTAAGTATAACTCTTTATGCTTATAGCTTATAGCTTTTTTACAGCCATAAAATGGAAATAGATTTACATATAAAATAAACAAAACTATAAAATCTATAAAATTCAAATGAACACCATTTATTTAATGTGATTGATGATGATGCTTTGCTGAAATTAAGTTGTCATTATTGGATCTAATAGTGGAATATATGTCTACATGTTTAGCTGTTTTTTTCTTCCCACCTTCTCGGATAGAAATAAAATCCTAGAGGCTAAGGACAATAAATATAGGTTGAGGAGTCTAAAAACCGAGTCTCCCATGCTTGATAGAGACCTTCCTGTCAACACAACTGTTTTTTTTTTTTTTTTTTTTAACAAGGTGTTAACTTCAGAGAGTGTGTAGTGAGCTGTTATAAACCTGTTTATAGAAAGCAAACAGCCATATGTAAACATTTTTTAGTAAATGGTACAAAACTTGAGAAAGCATAAAGAATCAGAACCATTAGTAGCAGTTCCTATATTTTTTTTCTTTGAAATTTAACTTCTCATAGCTGTGGGAGCATTGTCACCTGTAAAGTACCATTTTGGAATTAAAAACAGCCTTTTGAATCTTTGTGTTTATTATATAAGACGTATAGGATATTGTATCCTGTCCAATAAATTTAAGAAATTACATTTCATAAATTCTGTTAGAATGCTCATTTTCTTTCTCTCTCTATTTCTCCTTATAATCTTTCCTTTTCATTTCTTTGAGGTAAGGTCTTAGGAGGCTTTTTTACTCTTTAATTCCAGTTTTGACTTTTTAAGGGCTTCTAATTTATATATATTCTTTTCCCCTAAAAGTAAAGCCTATGAATGGAATCAACATCTAATAACATTCTGATCTGTCTTTCCTTAAGTATCATGGCACATTTTAAACATTGGAAGGAAAGGGCAGACTAGGATTTGATGTATTAAATAAGGCCCTTCTGTGTGTGAGAGACTTGGGGTACAGATGTAGTTTAACTTTAATCTTTGTGAGTTAAAGATGGGTGAATAGCTGATTCAAAGTAGCACTACTTTCTTGAAGCCCTTTGTAAGATACATGGGTAACTGCAAGAGCTATAATACTGAGTTTATTTGACTGATTTTATTGTGAAATATTTTCCTAGGATAAATGAGGAGTTCATCCTTTAATTGTTCATCTTCTCAGGGTGGGCTGCTTATAGTTGTCATAAATTCAAGCTTTGCAACATTTCCCTCCTTCCCTCCTTTCTTCCCTTCCCTCCCTTCTGCTCTCCTCCTTTCCCCTCCCTGCTCCCCTCCCTTTCTTTCTTTTCTTGGGGATTGAATCCAGGACCTTCACAATGAGCTATAGCTCTGGCCTTTTATAATTTTGAGACAAGGTCTTGCTGAGTCTCCCACATTCCCAGAGTGCTGGGATTATAGGCACATGCTACCAAGCCTGGCTTCATTCACAAATAAAAAGATTTGCATGTTGATGACATTAATTATGGACTTTAGAATTAAACTTTTTGTTTATTAAAATCTCAGATAAAATTCAATTATAATGACAATTACAGTTCATTTCTAATGAAAAATTTGACAGTCTGAGAAGTGAACATGAAAAATGGAGTACACATAATCTGCATCCAAAAACTCAAAGTGACAGTTTCATTTCTTTATAAAAAGTGATGGCCTTCAATTAATTCCATATTTTAGCTTCACTCAGCCTTCTGAGGGTTCACTTTTACTGATATGCTCTTCTGAGTTGCTTTTAGTTACTTAATGCTTATTATGTTATTGCTGGGGTGAAAAACCTGATCCCTACAATTTAAAGGAGAGGTTTGTGTTGGCTCATGGTTTCAGGATTCATTCTATCCTTGGCTGGTTCCAAGGCAGAAAAGTATTTTGATGGAAGAGGGAAGTAGAACAAAGCTGCCCAGTTTGTTGTGGCTGATAAGCAAAAGAGGGGAACATCACCATAGAAGAGTGCTGGGGCCAGCTAGAGTGTCTTTAAGCCTCTAGGACATACCCAGACACATCTAGAAATGTGTTTTACTAATCCTACAGAGAACTCTCAAGCCAATCAAGTTGGGGCTGGCCAAATAGCTCAGCAGATTAAAGCACCTGCAAGCACGTGCCGGTGCTGGGGGAAGGGTTCCATCTCTAGGCCTGCTGTATCCGCCTCTATGAAGCAAGACTGATCTAGTAGTGAGATCCCTGAACACCCTGTAGACCCTTCCCTAAAATATGAAAAAAAGAAAAAAAAGCCAATCAATTTGACAGTTACACTTAACAGAGTCATATGTATGTTCTTAAACTTTTGCAAGTGACTTTCTGTGTGGAGTCTGGTATAGACTTGTACTTAGCTTAGAGTAGGAATCTGAATGGTTGCCTAATTGGAAATCTATGCAGAATTACTCTTATAGCCTTATACCGCCTAGTTCATGAATTCATTCATGGTTAATTTAAGTTTAAATGTTACAGGTACACCCTTAATGTCCACTTTGTTTCATATTAGACTTAAACGGTGGTACACAGGGTATATAAAGGCTACGAGAAACATGTGGAACATTGTAGAACTGGACCTGGGAATGCAGCATTAGTCCCAGCTCTAAACACTATGAACAGAAGTGCTTAGGCTGGGTTATTTACAGTTGTGTGATCTTGGCCCAATTAATCAATTTCTGAGGCTTAGAATTCACATCTGCATATTCAAAGTAACCTACATTTGTAGGTTGCTGAATTGAGTTAATGTATATTGCAGTAGTCTAGGCATATTGCTCCTCATTTAAAATGTGACAACTTTTATGAGTTGTACTCTTTTGATTCTTTCATAAAATCCAAAGTAGGGGAGTTGTTATTGTCTGGTACTAATCCTCTTGAAGGGAATGTGACCCAGTCGTGACCGAGTCTTATTAATGACAGCGTTTTTACTTTTCCTTTCCCTTTATTGCTTCCTTTCTGTGGGACACAGAGATTGTGTTGAGGGACCCTGTTGTGGGACAAACAGCAGGAAGATCAGTCACTAGTCTTATCTCTTTCCTTTCTCTTTCATCTCAGCCTGCAGCCCCAGAATTGTGCCTTTTTCTTTTTTTTTGTCTTTTTGAGACAGGGTCTCGCTATGCAGTTCAGGCTGGCCTTGAGCTCACTTTTGTAGCCCAGGCTGGTCTCGAACTCGCATCAATCCCCCTGCCTCAGCCTCCCAAGTGCTGGGATTACAGGCGTGAGCCACCACGCCCAGCTTGTGCCTTTTTCTGTTAGCCTTCTACTGCAAAGATCTGTTGGACACTAAATCTACATGCTACCAAAGTAACCCTGAGCTCATTTTTTGACCTAGGCTTCCAACTTGCCAGCTCCTAAAATTTCCCATAAGGTAGACTAAGGAAAAGTGGCATGACTTTTGACCTCCTTGTGCAGTTGCCTCAGTTCTCCAACTTGGGAGTGGCCTGGCAGGCTTCTGGACTGCTGCATTATTGCACAAGCCTTGTCAGCTACATGAGTGGAAGCCCTTAGCCTGTGGGTCCTGAACACTGAGATAATGGTGGTCATACCTGCTGTGATGTTGCTGTAAGCACATAGTCCTTGCACACTCCTTTCCAGTATATTTCTCATTGTCCTAATTTTGCACATGATGGAGCTGAGGTTGCGACCTTTCTCTAGAAGACAGTAGGGAATAGGACTTGATAGATAATGAGCACAGGCCAGCTGGCTTCCACAGCATTGCCTTGTAACTAGCTATTTGTTTGTCTCCTTTACATTTTTTTCAGCATTTATGCTAAACCTTTATCAATCCTTTTAACCCCACTTGTGGACCTGCTTCCTTTTTGTTGGATATAGTGCTCTTTGTGTGTTGAAAAAACATTATCTACATCTCTTAAAAGGTCCCAACAGTGTAGAGTACAAAGTGGAATTTGCACTCCAGACCATAACCTTTACCCCCACAATGATACCACATATTCTTATTCTTTTGTTTTGCAGTCTTTTCATGATATTCTGTGTATATGTGTAAAGCAACCTCTTGTAACCACAGGAACATACTGCAGCTTTCATGGAAAGGATCTGATATATTGATAACCCTAGACTTGTAGAACTCACCTTCACATCTCTCTCAGAAACAAAAATAAAGGCCATATTGCTTGAACTTGCTGTTGTTTTCTGTATCTGTAGCTGTTCCTTATCTTTTCTAGTATCTACAGAGAAATGCCTGTTTTCCAGTTCAAGGTTAATCATTTACCACTGTTCTTAACCTAGCCCCATTCCATTGGGAATATCTCTTTTCAGGTTCCATCTTGTAAAACCTATTGAATGTTTTCTACTGTAAAGATAAAAGCAGGAGAAACAAACAGCCCTCCTCCTCAACTTTTCCTTGACACTTTGTCTCTTGGAATATCATGCTCTTCTCTCTCCTTTTAACCACTTCCCATGACTTAATTGTTTTCATTTATTCACTTACGTTTGGATGTCCTTTGTACTGAACATAATACATGTGGATACAATATGTCCTTGACTTCAGGCAGGTGTCTGAAGTATTACTGGGGAATTCATGTTGCAAGGTCTTCAAGAACTAAGCCTATGGCATCGACCCTAGCTTAAATCCTAGTTTTCTTTTTATTTTCTCTTTTTTAAATTCAGAGTTTCACTATGTTACCCAGGCTGGCCTTGAACCTAGAGTCTGCCTACCTAAGCTTCCTAAGTGCTATTGTGCCTTGCTTCTAATTGTTGTTTTTGATAGTGGTGTGACTTCTGAGTTACTGTGTTCTGTAGTTCTGAGAAAAATGGTGCTTTTAGGTTAAATGTGATGAGTTGATACGTTATAATGAGAGTTAACACATAACCTCTCATCAACTCTTAGCTTCTTGCTTCTGTTCTTCTAGCCTACATAGAGGATACATGCATTTATTTGTAAAGAGGGATTGAGCTACCTTCCACCGATTCCCCAGTTTGCCTTCACATTGACCATTGCTCTGGAATTTCTTTGGCAGATCCACAGCTGACAAACTCAGTGGGTGATTTTTTAAAGGCCTTCTCTTACTTGATTTCTATAACATAAAAGAAATGTAAAATGTATCTCACAATTCATGCATAGAACTGGAACTGTAGCCGGGCATGGTGGTGCACGCCTGTAATCCCAGCACTGGGGAGGCTGAGGCAGGAGGATCGGTGCAAGTTCGAGACCAGCCTGGGCTACAAAAGTGAGCTCAAGGCCAGCCTGAACTGCATAGTGAGATCCTGTCTCAAAAAGACAAAAGAACAAAACAAAACAAACAAAAGAACTGGAACTGTACATATGAGCTGAAGTTCTGCTTTTTCTCCTTTTTACACTTTTTTTCTTCCATACTGGGGATTGAACTCAGGACTTTGGACTTGCCAGGCAAGCACTTACTCTGTTGAGCTATCTCCCTGGCCCTCCTTTTTAACATGTTAATTTTGTGAAATATCTAATCTTATGACTCACATACAAGAAAACAAGGTGATAATTTTGTTATTTCATAAAAAGTTCAACTTTATGAATATTTTAATAGTTAAATTTTTGCTTGTTATCTATTGCCATATAATTTCTTAACTGACTTCTAAATATTTTTCTGGAGTATGAATAAGTTTGAGTCTCAGTCAGGGGGAGTCACATTTATAAGACTTGTGTGTGATATAGTCATGACAGTCTGAGAGAACTGTAGTGATGGGGAATAGGCACAAACTGGACCCTTACCTGCTACTTACTGAAAGCATGACTTATATTTCCTTTTGAAATTTGAAAGATGTATTTTGCTATGAATGATGGCTCTTTGCTTGTGTTTGCAGATGTCTACTAGATAATTAAAAGCACAACTAAAGCTCAACCTTTATTTTGTATCCTTTATTCCTGCAACTCTTGGGTCAAATCCCTTCTCAGCTCCGCATATGGTGTGTTGATCATCTGGGAAGTGTCTGTGTAGGAGCTGGCAGGGCAGGGTTGATTAGCCCTCTGTTTACATAATCTCATCTCCCAAGATACTGAGATAAGATGTTTATAGGGATGTCTAGCTGCATCTAGAAGTTTCTAGCCATTAGTCACCTGGCTTCCAGGAAAGGCCGAGTTCTCCATGATTGAGGTCACCACAAAGACAATTTTCCTAGAAACAGCATCCCTCTTGCCATAACGATTCTAGAACTGTGGCACCAGTATTGAGATGATGATACGGGTGGCTCCAACCAATCAGATAGTCCTTGAAAAACTGCCCTCTGGCCTTTGCATGTGAACCTCTGTATCAGATGACACCTCTCCAGCTGGAACCTTTTCCTATCGTCTGTCTGTTCAATTAAAGCTCTTGTCCTTCTCAATTTGTGTTTTAGTTTTAATTTCCCCCCCCCTTTTTTTTTTAAATAGTCTCCATGCCAGTTAGCCACAATGTATATTAAAGTTTCTCTATAAATGAGAAATTAGAAAGCAACTGTGCATTATATTTCTATTATGCACTTAAGAAAGCAGCTTTAAAAAACATAGGGGAAAATGTCTAACAAAATGCATGTTTTAATCAGTTTTAGACAATTTACAGAAATTACTGGTGTCCCAGCTGTCTTCTCGATTCTTTTTAGTCACTCATCTAAAGTTTTAAAATTTTAAAGTATGCATTTATAATCAGTAGTAATTGTACCTCTTGATAACCATCTACCTGGAATTATGCTGATTTTATTAGGATTTCATCTTAAAGTTTCTTCACTCCCTTAATTATCCAAACTGCGTCTGTACGATTGATAACAGTGGATGGATGACTCATTGTAGATGTAGAGACTGAGAAGAGGGAAGATGGCATAGCCTGACCTTTTGAGTCAGGGTGACGGTGGTTTCTCCCCAAGCCTTGCCACTCATCATCTCTGGCAGTCACTTCCATTTCATGCAATTTCCTGGAATTGTAAAGTAGAAATAAGCTAACTTTTAGGGTTGTTGGTGTATATTAGTAGTGCTAGCACACTCAGTATGCCAAAAGTGGTCTAGTGATGACAGTAGGGTTGACTAGTATGCTATATTGTATGAGTGCGTAAGGACCCATGTAGCAGTCTCGGGTTTTGTCTCAGTGAAAGCCCATTTGTCATAAACAAGTCCACATGTATTACCTTGTTAAAGCTTGAAAATGAGTATTAGAAAGTTATGCGGGGGTAGCCTGCCCAAATAATGCTCAATACAGCTGTCTTTCTAAGGGACTAGAATCAATAACTGAAAGCTGGTGTCTCTTAGAGGCTACATTACTGTAGTCTCATTTTGCTCCTCACTAGGCATTTGATCCACAATTTGTCTCATTGTGGTTTTGCTTCCACTGCATGTGATTTCACATAGCCAAATGTGAAGGTCTGTGATTCTTGAGATACATCTATGATCTGAGTCTGTGCAAAAGCAGACTCTGATTTTCGTCTGTGATTCAGTTTTCCCAGAGAGAGGTGATTTCACTGGTTCTGCTGGGTTTTGTAGTCTGCCTCATGTTTACCTGACAAGGGCTGTCCCACAAAGAACAGTGGAGACTTCGGGGCCCCTTGTGGTGAGGCAGTGTCAGGGAGAGAACAGCATGCACGAGGCAGATAAGCAAATAGTACAGCTGTATTTGTGGGTCTGTGAGGAGATTCCTTGTTGGTCATCTTGTCACTAGAAGACTCAGCTTAAAATAGCGTGTCTAACTTAGTAGTCTTTTTTTTTTTTTTTTAACTCAGTGGTCTTTAAACCTGGTTGTATATAGACACTAGAGAGGTATGAAATGACAGGTAAAATTAAGCCCTGCGTTTGGGAGTTCTGATATGGTTGGTGGGCAGATTACTCAGGCATCTGTCCTGTATAAGCATTAGGAAAAGAAACAAATTTTCAGGTGATTCTCATGTGAAATCATATTGAAAACCACTGACAAATGTGTTCTCTGGGTGGCAGTAACTTTAACGTTTCAAAGATGAAGGAGACATAGTTGTCACCATGAAGTGGATTGTTAACTGGTGGTCAAGGTGTTTCATCCAGCTTAACTGAACTAGCATGGTGCTGTGTGTAGGAGGCCCACCTGCGGATTATTGTCATCATTATGAGGCAGAATAGGAGAAGCTGTCCGTGGGCTGTTTTCGAAGCTGTTTGGAGAAGCTGTTGGAGGCAGCTGGTTCTCTTGGGCTGGTTCTCTTATAAGTGTAATGCCTTCTTATCCTGTTTCTTTCATCTCCCTTCCACTTGGGTTCTGATGGAGGACCTTGTCATGGTGGCTTTCCTGAAAAACTGGCCTGTTCTTGTTGGGGGAGGAGCTTGGGACCTTCGTTATCACTGAGACTTGACTGACATTTGGTGGGAGCTCTGGTCCTCATTTTGATGCAGGAAGAAAAAACTGATCTAGGGTGGATGACCTCCAGTAGGGAACCTCCAAGTGATACAGGGAAAACCGATCTGATTCCCAACCTGAAAAGTACCTACCTGGGATGAGTTCGTGTTCTCTAAAATAGAAGAATGAATTTTAGGAACAAACGGAAATAATGAGCAGAACATATTTATTGAGGGAAAGAAAGCTCCTGTCTGAGAGAGAGACAGGAGGGGGGGTCCCAAGTGGGTTTCCCCGGGATGCTGTCTCTTCCAGGGACTTTTATAGAGGAAAAAGACATGGGAACTTGCTTAGGTGGGTATGAGGTGGGACAAAGACTATGGTCAACCAATGAAATTACAAGCTCCATTGCTCAGGTAACATTGATTAAAGTTGGGATCCAATGGGAAAACAAATCACATAGCAAGGGGGCAAGAAGACAGAGCAAGGTCTGTCCCTGTTGGGCTTGGGCTGGTGGCTCTTTCCAGACTCTTAAGGTGATTGATACTTATTTAGCATATCAGTCCGTGATGCCCACCCTTAAGGAAGTATGTAGTTGGTTTTGTTTGCTCTTATCTTGAGATCTGGCCCATGAGCAGAGGAGTTTCCAGCTGTAAAGCCACCTTGTCTTCCATGTTGTCCTTGAGGACCTGGCCCTATCAGACTGCCTGTAATATTTCTATCTAATTCAGCTGCCTATAACAATTTGAGCATCACTTCCTGGCTCCAGAGGAGATGATAGTGCACTGCTCAGACTCATGGAAAGCTTGTCATGTTGGGACATGATGGGAACTGTACTTCTCTAATTTCTGGAGAAAGTTGGTGTCTCCGTGGGAAGGTTCTAGTCACAGCAAACAGGTGGAAGTTCCCACACACACCCGGAACCTGGGGCCTGAATCTCAGGAGGAACTTGGGACCTCACTGTTGCTGAGGATGTTTATGGTTCTTTTTGAGGAAGCTCTGGTTCTTACCTTGAGCATTGCTTCCAGACTCCAGTTTGGATCCCTCAGCCTGCTAGTGTAGATTTTTCATCCTGCTGGCACAGACTTTCTAGCTTCCACCACTGATCTTTGAGCCTTTCCAGCATAGATGTGTGAAGTAGGCCTGTAGGAGACATTATCATGGGCTCTAGGCCTCCAGTTGTACTCGTGGGAGGCATTTTTATGGGCTCTAGGTCTTTAGCTAGGCTCGTGCTCCCCATTGCTGTGGGATCCAGGTCCTCAGCTGGATTGGTCTTTAGTATGTGGAAAGATTTCTTGTACTCTGGTATATGACTTTTTGGCTGATTGTAAAATAATCTTATAAATGTGTCTTGCATTGTTCCCTTAGCAAAAACCTCAAACCATGACACATTATATTAAAAAAAAAAAAAAATACAGAAACAAGCCCCAGATGATACATAAACATTAAACTACAAAAAATAGTCTTCAGTGACTAAGGACAGGTGGGATCTTCATTTCTTGATGATAACAAAGGTCTACCCACCTTTGCTATGAAGTTATATGTGTAATTCCTTCACCTCCCTTCCATCTTGGTGCAGTGAGCCACCTGAGGCCCAGGTAGCAGACTTGGGATGGTATTGGAAGACTGTTCCTGCTTACTTATGTGTGCTCCAAAGGAATTTGGCGAAACAGGAGAGGCACTAGTAGCTGAAAAGAGGACAGTCCTACACAACTGACACCTAGCAAAATAGAGCTGATGGCAAAGTTATCATGACAAAAGTAGCTGTCCGCAAGGAACATAGGACCTGAGTGGGAGCTCGGTATACATTTAGCTGTTAAAAGTGGATTGGCATTTGTTCACTAGGTCCAGAATGGTGAGGAGACTGGTAAGAGAAGCCTTGAGAATGATTGCTTGAACCAAGGTGATGCCAGCGAGGAATCTTAGTGGGAAGGAAAGATAGAAAGCTGACCCAAAGCATTATGATTCTGGGCAGAACACTGCATATGCTACAGAACTTTGCCTGTTAAGAATCCCATAAGCCTGTAGGACAGTGGCTCGATAGCCTAATGCTGCAGATGAGAAGCTGGGGCTCGGAGGGGAAATAGCTGAGGTTGAACAGCTGGTAATTGGGTAGGTTCCAGTCTAGGTGAGTTTGACTTCAAAACGTTATTATTTGCTTCTAAAAAGTATTGATTTTGCCAGAACTCGGCATAATGACTCATAGGAGAGGCACTTTTGAGTCTGGGGAGTAAAGGAACCTTCTTGAAGAGGCAGCCTTTACAAGGTTCCTGGAGGGCATGTGGGGTACTTTTCCTGGCCTGAGTACAGAGTAGTGAAGGTCCAGACAAGGAATAGGAACCAAGGTAGGGAACTTAATATGGGCTCACTTACTGAAGTCTTCAGAGGGGTAGGCAAGTTGGAGATGCCCAGGTAAGTTAGGGCTTAGTACCTGGAGGAAGGAGAGGCATTCCTCTAAAACAAGCTTGAGGAGGCCAGCTGTGTGTCCTTGAGGCATGGGCACTCAGTGTTCTGAAGGGTGCTAGGGATTATGTTTAAATTGTTCTCTGTGTGTATACATATATATGTGTATGTATATATTTACTTTTCTTCCTCCCCCTTTTCCACTCCCCTCCTCCTCCTTCTCCCCCCCTGCCCTTTTCCTCCCCACTTCTTCCTCCCTTTCCTACCTCTTCCTCTTCCTTCTTCTACTTCCCCTCCTCCTTTTTCTCCTTCTCCTCCTGTAAGCAAGCTTCACCATTTTCTCCATCCCTTTGGATAATTCTGTATCATAAATAGTTTTACTAAGAGAATTAACTGAGTTTTTCCACAAATTGTTTTCATGCATTTTCTTGTTTATTATTGTGTTTTGGGACTATTTCTAACATCAGAAAGTGACTTCTGGTAGCATAACCAAACAAGCCCCTTGCAGGATCCTGAAGTAAATAATATTTGAGTATAGACCTTTCTTACCCTAACCTCTTCCTCCCATGTAACTTGCATGATATGCTAATTATACTATCATGTTTATATACAAGTGGAGAATTACTTTTAGTAGTTAGAATTGTAATCAACCCCAAATTTCCCAAAAGCTGGAGAATATCAAATTGTGATTCTGGCATATGGATTGTAATGACATTAACATGCTCATGGTATGATGTTACGTGGAAAAATATTGTTGCATTTAAAACTCTTTAAGAAAAATGGATTCCACATTGCTAGTTTCACCTGAATCATGGCTAAAAGTGTGACTTTAGTCTTAGATTATTGTCATAATGTTTGCAGGTTAACTAAGATGTACCTAAAGTATGTCTAATTGGTAGGTAGGGATTCTTCCAGTCATCACTCAATTGTGTTTATCCCACTGTCTTGCATTTTATGTTCTTACTGATCTTGCAGCTCTTCAGTTGTAAAATCCTAAGAGTACAGACTGGATGCTCTTCATATTTGTCTATCATCTTGCACATGCTGGCAGCCTAATTATATTTTGTAGCAGAAAAACTTAGGATTATGAGACAAGATCTGGCTTTAAAGAATGCTGTTCAGGGGCGCCCAGGAGATAGCTCAATGGAATAGGTGCTTGCCTGGCAAGCACAAGGTCTTCAGTTCAATTGCTGGTACCATCAAAAAAAGAAAAAAAAAAAGAATCCTGTTCTGTTTCTTGCCATCATGTCTTCGTTTACATGAATGGCTGATCAAGGGATAATGAACGTGGTCAGTGGTATTTGCCATCACTTAGAAGGTGGCATGATTTTGTTTGCATTTACAGTAACAAAATATGATAGATTTCTTTTATCTCAACTATTAATAAGTGTCATAAAATAGAAAAATATGGCAAAGTCAATATATTATTGTTGCCACAGAAATTGAATTTGTGTCAAAAGGATTTGTGCTTGTGATATAGTGATTCATATATTTTTCTTGAAATTAAGTCTCTAGCAGGTGACAACATCAATAATTTACAGAACCAAGGAGCTTTTCGAGAGTGGTTAATTTATATATGTGAATTAGGGAACAGAAGAATAATGTGTTTAATATATTCTGACATACTTGGAAATATGCATTAAAACTCAGCCTGTTAAAAGTTTTTTTAAGATTTTTTTATTAATGTGTCCATTTTTATTTGAAAAGGAACTAATCTATATTTTCTATCCAGTGAGAAAATGTTATCCATAGTAACTTTAAAAACATTTTAAAAAAATAAAAATGCATGAATTGTATGCAACCAGGAAAATATATGAGATCATGAAAAAACAAAACAAAACAAAACAAAACAAAACTCTTAAATCCCACAACCTAGATGTATAAAATTAGCAATAGTTTCTGTTGTTTATCCCATATATGTGTTTACTTATAAAGTTGGAATTAGATTGCAAGTACAGTTTTAAATGCAACAAAAGTTTTTCAAATAATCATGAGCATTTTAATGTCATTGTAATCCATATGCCAGGATCATGATTTAATTTTCTCCAGCTTTTGGAAAATTTGGGGTTGATTACATTTCTAACTAACCAAAAGCAGTTCTGCAGTGCTACATATTTGTATATAAACATGATTGTATTATTTTTAAAGTATAAATATTAGAAATACAAGGTTTTGTATAACTCAGCTACTCACTAGAAAAGGCTAACCAGATTTCCTCATGATGGTGCTGGAAGGTAAAGAAAATCCTCCTCAAGTCTTCTCAACTATGCTGCAAATGAAACAATACATATGCTATATTATCTTCAGAAACACCCATTTTAACTTCCTTTCTTGGACAAGAGGGGTTTATTATTATTCATTTATTTATTTAGAAACACTTTGGATTTTGGTTTCACAATGCAGTTCAGGCTAGCCTCAAGCTGACTAAGAAGAAGCTATCCTCCTTGAACCTTGCAAGTGCTGGGATTATCAGGGAGCGCCACCAGTAGGGATAAGGCCACTCTAAGATGTAACGTAGCATGCAGTTTAGTAAGCTTTATGGTGATTCTGGGAGCCTTGGAATCAATGTAATTCTTTTCACAGCAAATATGTGCTTTTTTACCCTTCTCCAGATGAAAAAGCTTTTGGATTCACTTACCCTAACACAGTCTACTTATAAAGTGGTTCAAAGATTTGACTTGTTTTTCCCAGGTCATACTGTAGAAGAATTTTTTACTGTGCTGTTTTCAAAATGATCTTTCTGGATGAAAAAATTTCACATAATAGGGATTATGGGAAAAGGAGCTACGGATTCTTGTGTGTGTGTGTCCCTAAGCCTGAGGAATAGGGTCTCCCTGTCTTTCAGAGGTAGGTGTAGTTATAGCTTTGCCTCAATGATTAAAAAGTGGTTGGATTGTTTCTCCAAATTTCTTGCCTGTTCCTAACATCTCTTCCACTTTTCTCCACAGACTAAAAACACAGCTATGTAAAAAGCCAGCCAACTGAAAAGTTGTTTTTTTTTTTTTAAAGTGGTATCAAAGAACTGTCTACACTTGTCCTGGGGGTGGGGGGGGTACAGTAGGAAAGCTTTGGTATTATTTTTGAACTTTTCTGAGATGTTAAATCAAGAACCCTTGAATCTTGGGATGCTGAGGCAGGAGGATCAATGTGAATTCGAGACCAGCCTGAGCTACAAAAGTGAGCTCAAGGCCAGCCTGAACTACATAGAGAGACCCTGTCTCAAAAAGAAAAAAAAAAAAAAAAAAGAACCCTTGAATGACAATATTTTCACAACTGTGTATTTTCTAGTTTTTTGGAAGATGGGCTTTGTAGGTGTGTTTACTGTCATTGTTAGAAGTAATGTTGGGAGGAAGGAAGTGGGGGAAGGGATGAAAACAAAATTAAGATGTGTTCTGTACATGTATCAACTCTCCATGAGGAATGTGCTCATTCTGCACTACAAACATACTAATAAAAGGTTTAAAATAATACATCTATTAAAAAAGTAGTAGTATTTTATACTTTGATTGCCCTTATAATTGGTATTAACATTAACAGAAGGACCAGTGTACGGGCCAAAAGTGTTATTAGGTTGCCTTACATATTTATAAGTTATTGACACAAAAGAATAATCTGGAGTTCTTTTTAATCATTGTATATATAATGTGCTTAAATGATCCTTGTGCCTCAGTCTCCCAAGTTTCTGGAACTACAGGCTTGCGCCACTGTTCTGGCTTACTCTGGATTTTAAAACAAAAGGTGAACAGCTCATCATATTTAACCACAGATTATGATAAAGTGAAGGCTGATGTTCATTTTTTGCCCTTCAAGTAGAACTTTGCTGGATCAGTAATTTGTCATTCATTCATTTTCTCTAGCAAATAGTGACTGATCTTCATTATTTAGGTACCAAATATATACTTATGAGGTTGAGTGGTTGTACTATAGACTGAGCATTTGAGTAAATGATACAAATGGCAATTATCCTGTATTCTTTTTTTTTTTTTTTTTTTTTTTTTTTTTTTTTTTTTTTTTTTTTTTGGCTTTTTGAGACAGAGTCTCACTGCAGTTCAGGCTGGCCTTGAGCTCACTTTTGTGGCCCAGGCTGGTCTCGAACTCACACTGATCCTCCTGCCTCAGCCTCCCAAGTGCTGGGATTACAGGCGTGTGCCACCACGCCCGGCTATCCTGTATTCTAGATTGCTGTATTCTCTTGTGACAGTACTAACCTGTCATTTCTTGGTAGTCAGGCCTGTCATGTGGTCCTGGGTATACTCAGTCATTGCCTAAGTGCATCTGAGGCATTTCGCTTCCCTACTCCTCTTTAGGCCTGATGTGTCAGAGTTTTGGGTATCTGGGGGGAACTCGTGGTCTTTTTTTTTTTTTTTTTTTTATGGCCAGCTCAGCCTGCCCTGGGGTGGGGCTGGCACAGCATGTGGTGCTGGGGATCGAACTTCCGGTCCCTGCAGTTGTCTAAGCTTGCCTAAGCAGGCGCTTTAGACTGCCGAACCATCTCACTGTCCCCCAAGATCTGCTTTTTACAAAAGAAAGTTTTCGTGTGATTTTTGTGCACACTGACTCACTGGTTTAGAGAGCCTAGTTGATGAAAATTATGCCTGGGTCAGATGAGGCTTTCCTTGACATGTTTCTTTCTTGTTGTAATTATGCATAGCACCCCAGTTAAATGATGGAAACTAAATGGTTTGAATTGTGTGATCCCAGGTTATATCAGTATATTTGACTATGATGATAGTGACAGGTTGATCCAAGCTGCAAGGTTGGCAGTTGGTGGTGGCTGTTGTGTTTCTAATGACATCAAACAGCAAGTTGCTTCACTTGCCTGTTGGTTCACCTGTGTTTTTATTAAGGGCTTTTTGGAATCTTTTTCATTTTATGGTTTTAAGTTGCTTTCTGTTATACTGTTTGTCCAATTTTATTACCTGCTTGTAAACTAAGTTGGTGGGGAGGAACTGTGTCTGTAGACCTCTTGATATTCACAGCATTTAGCACAGTGCTCTGAAAAGCTGTAAATCTATTTTTTGACAGTAGGCACTGTCTTCAATAAAAGTTTTGATGCATTGCTTAAATGGGAATACAGAGACCTATGTTCTGTTTCTACTTTTTTTTTTTTTTTTTCCTCGGGTCCTATGTTCTTTTGAAGAAAAAATCTATAAAGGCTCCTTTTTCTCTTTCAGTTGCACAGTGACCCTTTTGACCATTCGTCCTAGGAACTGTCATTAGCAGAAACCATTGTTACACATCTATATGTCGTGCTCCTTACTTTTTTAGGGAGAAAAATAGAATTAGCAAGTTGAGAAACATAGGATCACAAAAAGAAGGGTGAATGTTTGGCTTAGGAAAAGGACCCTAATATACTTTAGTCCTGTACTTTAACCAATTACCTGAGGTCCTATGGACAGAATTGTATGCTTTTAATATTGCCAGTTTTATTTTACCCTAATGTCTCATAAAACATTCATAACATCTATGGAATCACAGGCCAGTTGACAGTCACATTAATATGTCTAAAACTGTATGTTCTTATCATTTTCTTTTTTGTGGGTAAATAAACCCAAAAAAGTTGTATTATGTTACTTTACAAAGGCGTTCCTAAGAGCTGGGGTACAGCAGTCGTCTTTCTGGCAAGCATGAAGTCCTGAGTTCAATTTTCAGTTAAAGAAAAGAAAAAATCCCCAAACCAACAAAATGAAATGAGTGTCCATAAAATTTGTATTTCTCAAATGTGGTCAAAAGTATGCCTAGTTGCTTTTCTTTAATATTCTTAAATCTTCATTCCTGAAGTGGATGTCAGCAAATGCTACTCATGAACTCAATTGATGTGTGCTGTGTTTAATTTCCCCAGTTGAAGGATAGTACAGTGTATTGCTGGTGGCTATAAAACAGAAGTACTTCATTTTGAAAAGTGTTTGGCTAACCAGGCATTTAAATAGTACCTCAAGTACCAGTATAAAAACAGTTTTTTTTGGGGGGTGTTATATATTTTTTCTCTTTAATTAAGGCTGTTATCCTTGTGGTTTTGTATCTGCAAAAGTAAGGCCGAAAACCCACAGAACTATGTGAGGGTTTTATGATAGTCATTCTCTTTCTCTTCTGCCATTTCAACTTAATGGATAGTGTTCACTTTAGAAGTGTGAGTCAATACCCAGAATCTTGAGAAAATGTGAACTTGCCATTCATTATCAAGTTGCATTTTATTTTATTTTTATTTTTTTTTAATTTATTTTATTTTATTATTTATTTTTTATTCTTGTTTCAGAACCTTTGTTTGTTTATTCACTCATTTTTATGGCCGGCTCAGCCCACCCCCTAGAGGGCAGGGCTGGCGCAGCATGTGGTGCCAGGGATCGAACCACGGTCCCTAAAGCCGCCCAAGCTTCCCAAGCAGGCGCTTTAGACCACTGAGCCATCACGCTGGGCCCCTCAAGTTGCATTTTAAAATTAACATTCATCCTACAAATGGTTGCATTTGATATGGCCTTTATCCTCCCTTTTTAAACCAGTACTTTTTTTTTTTTTCTTAAACAATGTTTTTAGGATATGTTTGTGGTACCTAATAAATAGATTCATCATAGAAAATTGTTATATACAACATCTTGCTCCTTTTTTATTTCTCTTCCTCCTCTCTACTCTCCTGTCTTTCATCCCCAAATGCTGTCATCTCCCCAAATGTGAACATCTTATGAATGTACCTCTCATCCTTGTGCAGGCACCATGATGGACTTCTCTGTGTAGTTTCAACTTTAGAATATGTGTTGCTAAAGCAGGTCAACTCCTTTGTGTTTTTTTTGAAGTACACTGTTAGCAGTCACTACAGTTTTAGGAGAAATTACTAATACTTAGATCTGTTCAGACTTAATTCTAGCTTGCCATCACTGGTTTCTTTTAGAGAGCATATGTAAACAAAGAGGTACGTAGTCTTGGTTTTTTAGAAAGCTGAATCTTCAAGTGAAACCATTCTGACTTTATTGTTTCGGTACAGAAACAAATTTCTCAGATCACTGCCTATTCTGTGTCAGTGTGTTCAGTCCAGTCATGGATCCTTGAATATGCTGTCATTTCCTGCCCTATTGGCTACTCTTGCTGCTGGTAAGAATCAATAGGTAAATGTTTTCCAGAAGACAAGGAGTAATGAACATGACCTTAGCTTTTTGAAATTTTTCCTTAGACTCTTATATTTTTCATACCTGCATTCCTTTGGCAATGTTTTCTTTGCTACTACTCCTGCTTGAGAATTCTTTTGTGATTTATCACAAGCTCTTTTTTTGTGAAATACTGTGCATAGGTAGCAAATGGGCTTATGTGTGCTATTATTGTCTTGAAGAGCAGACCAAGTGTTCAGTAAATTAATTGAATTTCATTGGAAGACTAAGAATGAGGTGGCTTAAAAAATTAGAAAAGCACAAATGAAAAAACCAACATCTATGACAAAAAAGGTTTTCTCTTGTGACTGCTTTTCCTGAGGGATGTGAGTACTCTAATTTAAAAGGCTGTTCAATTTTAGACCTTTGAAGATGCATAAAATTATTTCTTTTAGTTGTTAACATGTTTTAGCTTATTTTTTTTATCATGTAACTTTCACTTCCTGCATCGGTTTTTATGTTTTCTATGCAGTTTTTCAATAATAAACCTTACATTTATTTATCTATTCTCATTTCTCCTGAACTTATTTTCTCCCTCCCTCCTCCCTCCCTCCCACCCTCCCTCCCTCCCCCTTCCCTCCTTCCCTCCTTCCCTCCTTCCCTCCTTCCCTCCCTCCATCCCTCCATCCCTCCCCCTTAATCCCTTCCTCCCTCCCTCCCACCCTCTCCCACTCCCTCTTGCATGGCATTTCTCTGAAGCAGCTCATGCTGGTCTTTGGGAATGTTGCATTTATGCAAGTATGTATTTTTCATTTATTGTGGAATACTCTTCTGAAGAGGATTTTAGACTTTATCACCTTGAATTTACTTTGTACTCCTTACATTACTTCATATGGTCGGGTTACAGCTTGACTACTTTCCTTTTTTATCTGTGGCAGGACCTTGGCAAAGACCCCTTTCAGGAGCAGTATGTGTTGCATTTTGGATGATAATGAAATCCCTTCATAAAGTTCCAAGAAGTGAAATTAACCAAATGTAATGGGTTGGGAACGGAACCACTGTTGGCAAGAGAACCCCACAGAGGCTAGTCTTTTGCTTTTGTTTCTTCCCCTTCAAATTGCAGAGATGTATAGTTTTGGCTTAATTGTAGTTAGATGTGTCTGGGATGACACTGGCTATAAATGTCTTAAAAATTTACCAGTGTCGCTCAGAATCATGTCCATTCTTAAGGACAACTGTGCATACTTATTAACTTCAAAGGCTGAAAATGATATTACTAAAAAATGAATTGTATAGTTTAAGAATAACCATTAACTCAGTGTATCCAGGATTATTCCTTATTTACAGGTCAAAATAGCAGTTTTAGTTGTATGGCAGTTTATGACTTCATTTCAATACATTGTTTGATACATACAGTGTTTCACTTCAGGTTCCACCAGTTACTTTTTTCCCCCCTTTGCGTGATGTGAAATAACATTTGGTAAAAGAAGAAAATCTACAACAAAGACTTAAAGTATATTGATTTTTCAGTGGGATTGTCACTGAGGTAGCCATGAGCTTAAAGATGTCCTTTAGCTGGACCATAGCTTAAGGGTAGCGTACTCAAGGAGTGTGTATGTGGCCCTGGGGTCCAACCCCAGCACTGCCTCTTCCCCAAAAGCGAGAGAGGCATACTTCAGTATGTAATCATGAATGCCAAACTTAACTTTGTGTTGTTTACTCTACGAGGTACGGATTGTCACTACATCTCCTTTTATAATTAGAATAGGACTGATTTCCCTGAAATGTTTGACCTTTTTTGGTCTCTGAAAGATACAGTTCTCCAGTGAACCAGAAGAAGGACATTGGTAATCGATAGCAGTTATCTGAATATAAAATCTTCCTCTATTCTAAGATTCACAAATTTGATTCTTTTTTTCTTTTCTGTTTTTTTAATCTGTGCATTGCGGGAAACTAATATATTCATTTTTTAAAGTGGCCTTATGTTTTTCTAGCAAGGAAATCAGCAAAAGAGTTCTCAACTAAGTTGGCAATAAAATTGAAGTATCTACTATCACCACTGGTGATAAATCAGACTGATGTTAAAGATGCAAATAGTCATTTTAGTACATTCTTCATTATTAGAATTAAGTTAATTAAGTCGGCTAAGTGCTTTATTATCAGTGATGTTGCATACTGAAGGCAAATTTAAAGTTTCACTTTCTTATAAAGAATTTTTTTTTCCTAGTGGAGCACAATTAATTACGTTTACTAGGAAAGCACCAACACCACATTCTTTGAAAGTACTAGAATTTTATTTGCCTCAGGCTTATAACTCAAAACCAAAGACGTGCAAAGAAAGCAAACATTAAGTACACCATAGGGAGATGGAAAAATACACACTGGTGACACAAGAAATCGGGCACAAAAAGAAGCCATCTGGTATACTATATAGATCACAATATTCAATAGCATTTTCAATAAAACTTTTTAAAACTAAGAGCAAAAAGATTAATGTCTACAGTAGGCAGAAATCTTATACAATTTAAAAAACATTTTTCAGGTTATAGAGCATAATGTGGAAAAACGTACATGTAGGTGAAATCTACTGTGTATTTATAGCCTGTTAAAGTTGCTTATATGGGGCTGGCCAGATAGCTCAGAAGACTAAAACCCCTATAATGGCGACTGGGACTGGGTGTGATGACGCCCATCTGTAATCCCAGTGCTTGGGAGGCTGCAAACAGATGGATCACTGCAAGAGTCCAATCTGTGTAGTGAGACACTATAGACCCTGTGTCTACAGACCCTAAATACATAAAAAAGTTGCCTATATGTATCACAGTGTAAAACAATACTGAACAAATAACAATCTTGAAAATTGCCTCATGAAAAATAAAATAGCCAGTGGCTTTTAATGGCTTCTCCTGGTTACCGGTACCACAAAAGACAAAAATCTCAAACAGGCAATAAAACTGGTAACAAACCTTTACCAAATTAGACTCACAAATAGAAATGCACTATTCACTCACATTTTTCATTAAAAGCTTCTGTTTTAATCTTTGAAAGTTTGAGGCCACAATATGTTGCAAACTTTATGTTTTTTATACTATATGATATCTTATGGTTGTCTGGCACTATTCTAAAGCTGGTTTATAAGGTGAAGAGGAGGACACAGAAATAACCCAGTGCCAATTGGACACTTGAACCCACTAGATAGAAATGGGAGACAGGAGGAGGATACTTAGCCCCATGGGGATCATTACTCATCAGTCCCGTTTTCTTTTGACTGGTCACTTCCATCCTGCTCTTTGTGGCTGTAAAAATCACTCACCACTGGCTTTGCTTTTCCTCAAAGGCAAGAATTCCTCTTCTTGCCTTTTCCTTTGCCCCAGCCTTTCTCATCTCTTATTGAGCTTGATTTTCATCTTAACAGATTTTGCCTCAGACTGAGACTCTTCTTCATCTTTCTCTTCCTCATTGCTTTCCTTCTCACTTTCTTCCTCTTTGCCAGTTTTCTGCTGTGCAGTCATAAACACTGACTGTAAGAGGATGGAGTCTTCCTGGATCAGGGATCTCTCTAAGTTGAACGTCGGAGTATGTGACACAGAAGCATGACATCTTTCTTCAGGTGACCCAGGCTTTTGTACTAATGACTACAAATTCTTTACTTTTTTTGAAATCCACTGGCTTCCTAATTAATTAACTCATAGTTTTCTGGTAACTTCCTTAGAAAGTAACTGAATGAAGACTTCCCTGAGTTGTTGCCCCGAACTGTCATTGTAGTTGGTCACATATGAATGATAGTGTTCATCTGTTTTGTCACTTTGGGGTGATTTGGTGACAGCTCAGCTGGAGGGCAACCTTGCCTCTTATTTTTTTTATTTTTATTTTATTTTATTTTTTTTCTTTTTGAGACAGGGTCTTGCTGTACATTTCAGGCTGGCCTTGAGCTCAGTTTTGTAGCCCAGGCTGGTCTCGAACTCTCGCAGATCCTCCTGCCTCAGCCTCCCGAGTGCTGGGATTATAGGCGTGCACCACCATGCCCGGCTTGCCTCTTATTTTTCTACATCTTCCTTCACAGGATCTTATTCCACATTTCATCTTTTTCTTTCCGCTTCCATTTCTTCCAAATCGCCATCTTCATTGGCCTCATAGTTTGCCTCTAGTTCATGAACAACAGGTCTCCTCTTTGGCAAAAATTCTCTCTTATGAAGAAATTCTAAAAATTATATTTCAGTATATCAGTTGTATTCCTACTCTGTATTTAATCCTGATTTATGTTAATTGTGAGAATGTATTTATTGTACTACATGTCTAGTTTGCAAGACTCAAAGCTAAAAAGTTTTAGTATTGAAAGTATAGCATACATGGTAACTTTTGTTGATCTTTCTGAGAGAGTAAAATAATATGTAGTGTATTTTTATTAGACTGTCAAGAATTTAATTGTTTTTAAGTTAGTATTATAGAATTTTGAATATATTCCATTAACTAAAATTTAAAAAGCTGGTATAAATTACTGATTGATTTTTATTTTTTTCATTTGCAGCATTTAAATATTAGGACACTGACAGATGATATGGTAAGGTTATCCTCTACATTTTCTTTCTTATGAATTTTAACTACCCGTTAAATGTTGATGTTATACTGTTATATATTCTTGTAAAAATAAATAAGAGGCAAAACTTGCAGAATATGTTGCTTTTAAGTTGTAAAAGGGAATAGTCAATATGTTAATTTAAAAAATTTGTTTAATTACAAATTGTTACTCAACTTTGAATCATTTAAATCAGCTCTCATTCTTTGGGAATGAATTACACACTTTAAAAAGAGGTAGGAAAAAAAGCTAAAGATATGTTGGCTCACAGAAATATGTAGTTGCTAAGTAAAGTAAACCAGATTAAAATATGCATGTTTTAGAAATTTTGTTTAAAAATGAGAAAACTAGGCAACCAGATTCTGTGTCCTTCTCATGTTGTTAAAATAGGGTTTTTCATAAGTAATAATACCTTGTAACACCATTGCAAATACTTGGCAAATAGGAATTTTACTATTAAAATAATTTTTTTTTTCTGAGAAATATATTTTGGATTTAACTCATGGTAATGGTAAAAGCATGATAATAGCAACAAAAATAAAGTCCAAGTAAAGAGTAACATCAAAAATATATAACCTTAATAGACGAAAAAACATGGCAGTCCATTGGCCAGGTTTTGAATGTACCATCACCAATGATTAAGGATGAAGCAGAGTCCTTATAATATAGTAAACATTTAGAATGTTTTATATCTTTGGTATCTGAAGTGGTGCTTTTGTTTGGGTAAAGTGGATACCTTTTTTTTAAACAAGACTATCTTTGAATACTGTCAGCCACATCTGTACCTAAATTTCAGAAACAGTCATGAAGTGGCTTTCACAGACCATTCCATAAACCATCTTACTCTATCTTATGCTTGGTGGGTTTCTGCTCAGTTAAGATGTGATTCTTTGGCATTCTTCAGTTCTGTCTTTATCCTTGCCTTGAGAAAGTCAAAATTTTGGATACGTCCTATATATTTTTAGTATTATATCGTTTTCCTCACTAGAACTTTTACAGACAGAAATGGTACGCTGTTAAGCTGTTGAGTGTCTGAGACATGATAATTCTTTGTTGTTGTCCTGCCAGTTTTCTGCCCATTTACATGTTTGGTGACTGTTGTTTGGCCCGTTTTTGTCTTTGCTGTACCCATGAGCATCTCTGAGTTTTTTGCTGACCTCTTTATATGAACTTGCTCACCAAACTGCTAATAACCTCTGATCTGTTCTGTGTTTTAGCTCATCTCCTGAGTAGGCCAGGAACTTAGTAAGAGAACGATTAAAGTGGATAGTCTAGTTTAAGTAGTTGGATCCATTTTGGTAGAGGTCTGAGAATAAGTATGGCTGTCTTGAACAGGAGAGACCAAAATAGAATCTTATTCATTTCTGACTGATGCAGTGTGGAAAAGACATCATCAGATTTGGAATCAGAAGACTCTTGCTAGACACAGAATTTCATGATGACTGAGCTCTGTGACCTTGATGGTTCAATCATTTGATTGGCCTCTCACAAAGCAGGGCTAATGATACCTTTGCTCCCTTCCTCATGTGGCATTGGGAGTGTCATTAAAGTGAAGTGTGTTTAAGTGTTGCTTTAGTTCTGTCCCTTTTTACTTTTTTACAGATGTTTCCTGATGTATGGAGAGAGAGGTGGGGTGACACACTTGCAGCTGAGCCTTGTAGGGGATGTGTGTTATAGATCAATGCAAAGCTGTCAGAAGGGAAAGGGTAGCTGGATATTTTGAGGGTTCTTTAAACTATTTTTGGTGTGTTAGAGCTCAGAGAAGCATTTGCCACTGATGCTGTGATATGTTCTGGCAATATGTTTTCTAATTAAAGTTTGCCACCCCCATAGCATATACATCCCATGTATGGTTTTAATTTAGAATTTCTTAATGTTAATAGCCATTTTTGGGCAAAACCTGAGAGAAGGAATGTAATAATATAGCTCTGCTGTAACCATATATTTGAATAACAATATTTAGAAACACCAAATAGAAATATCATGGGAAACATTAATGTTAAAAGCCCATCTCTTTAAGTTATTTTGTTAAAGGCCTGCAGAAATGCTTCAGGGTTCAACATTATTTCTTAGTTATTATTGTATGGAATTTCACAGGACATAGTCTTATAGGAATGCAGGATTACTACAGTCTTTTGAAAATGATAAGATCTTTGGGCAGAGTTAATAGCTTTTAAGTAGTATTTCATCTGCAAATACCTGAGTTCTCTGCCACATAGCATGTCTCCATCATGTTGTTTACAATCATCCATTGTTTATGCCTCAGTTGAGGAGATTTTCCTCAGAGGCAAAAGACTGGCAAAGAAGGAGAGAGGAAAGGAAACAAATTTGACAAGGTAAGTTGGAAGAAATGGAACATGGACTTGGCGCTGAATTTTCTGTTCAAGTGTTCACTGATTGTTTTGGAATTTGAATTTTCTGTTTGCTCTTTTCTCTCTTAGCCCTCATGATCATTTGTCTATAGTACTGTGCTCCTACTGATCTTCACTTCTTTTGTCTTAGTGCAGCCAACAACACTGTGATCTGTTTTTAGCCTGTAGCATGGTTTGGAAGTGTGTGTGTGTGTGTGTGTGTGTGTGTGTGTGTGTGTGTAGCACTGACAATAAGGACTAACATTTTATTGTTCTGTCTGCTAAGTATAACTCTTCAAACTGTTTCTCAGTTGAAACTGAAGTTTTTATAACCAGTATTTAATGTTTCTAAGCATAACAAACTCTGATCTTTTCCTTTTCATGTTTTCTCACTTTTCTTCATACTTTTCCATTATTTTTTTAAAAAAAGAGAATGGTGATCTAAGCTACTAAGTGGATTTTATGACCCACAAATAACAGTTGTAGCTAAAAAAAACAAACTTTGTCCTGCACAGACACTAGAGCAGTCATAGGTCTTTCCATTAGTGTCTAGTCTTTATTGGGTATGGTTGCATGAAGGACAGTTTGGTTATAATGACCCTTTGTCACGTACTAGCTGTATGCCTTTGTATAAGTTATTTAGCTTTTGAGCTTTCCTACCACTATTTTTTAGGGATTGTTTAATGACAAGAAATTTTTTTTTTTTTTTTTTTTTTTTGCGGGACTGGGGTTCGAACTCATGACCTTGCACTTGGCAGGCAGGCACTTGTGCCATGGAGCTATCTCCCCGGCCCCAAGAAAAAATTCTTAAGTGAAATGTATCAGACATATTAGATTAAATATTGCATGGTTTCTCTTATATGAGAAAAGCAAAGTATCAATAAAAAACAAAGTGAAAGGTAGTTGTAGTGGATTTCTAACTGGTGGCTAACTTATTACACCCAGCTGAATTAAAGCAGCATGGTGCTGAGTGCAGGAGACCCACCTGAGGATTGTTGCCAGCCGCATAAAGGCAGAATAGGAGAAGCTGCCCGGACACTGTTAGGGAAGCTGTTTGGAGAAGCTGTTGGAGGCTGTTGGAAGCTGCTAGTTCTCTTGGGCCATTCTGCTGGAGGACCTTGTCATGCTGGCTTTCCTGATGAACTTTGGAGAAGCTTCAGTCCTCCTCTTCAGCATCAATTCCTGGCTGTGGAGGGGACAGTGGTGTACTGCTCAGCCTCATGAAGCTTGTTGCATTGGCTTTTCTGATGGGAGCTTGGCTTTCCTCTTTGCTGGAAGAGCGCAAGATCTCACTGTTGCTGAAGATGCCTGTAGTACTTTTGGGGGAGGTCTGGTGCTAATCTTGAGTGTTGCTTCCTAGCTCCGGTTCAGATCCTCAGCTTGCTAGCACAGATCTTTCATTCCACTGGCATAGAATTCCACTGGCATAGCTTCCACCACTGATCCTTGCACCTTTCTGGCACAAATCCATGAAGTGGACCTACATGGGCTCTAAGCCTCCAGTTGCACTTGTGGGAGGCATTGTTAGGAGCTCTAAGTTTGCAGCTGGACTCATGCAGGTTATTAGAATCTAGGTCCTCAGCTGGAGTTGTACTGTTTGTGTGTATGGACAGATTTCTAGCAAGGGTATATATAGGTCACTTGCCAGGGGAGTCTAGAGGCCACCATGGCGCCACTCAGAGGCAGCTCAGCAGAGTGTAAGCAGGTGTTGTTTGTCTTTCATGTTTAAATTAAACTGCCCTCTCCTGTCACCCTGTCCTCTTCCCTGCCCCTGTGGTCATACGTGTGTAAATTGCACGTGTGTAAGTTGCACACCTGATCGATGCTCAGAAGACAACACAATGGCTTTGCATCAAGTCCCATGAATCCCTAAGGTTTCTGAAGAGCCAATGAGAGGACAATAGGCTCTTTTAGTTTTAAACTGGACTTTGAAAAGGTATAAATACAAATTAAAATTATCTTTAGTGCTATCCTAGAGAGGAACACACACGTGTACGCACACAGATAAATTTAGGATCACTCACTTTTGGAATCTTTCTCCGCACCCCCTTCCCTGCTTAGCAGTCCTCCTATGCCCACTCGCTGGCACTAATTAGGTAAGATTCCTGAGTGATTCATTATAAAATACAATTAGAAAATGTGTCCTTTATTGTATTGTTCCCCTTACAAGAACACCAAGCCACGACAATAGATAATAGTGGTGAGATGGATCTTTCTGAAATTGGAAGGGGACCCAGAGATGGAGAGAGGCAGATGGAGGGATTATATATCCTACGTGCACATACCAGCTCCATGCAGGCACTCCATACATGCCTTACACACAAGCACAACATTCAAAACTGTGTGTGTCTGGATCAAGAGCATGTTCTTATTCTTTGGCATGTACAGGGTATGGACTCTTACCACAGATGTTCACATTGTATATATAAAGTGACATAGTATTACCATGTAACCTGCACATATCTTTCCTTACAAGTCATAATCATCGCTACCTTCCTACTACTTCATACTGTGCAAATTCTATGTACATAACTGTTACACTGTATTATTTAGGAAACTGATAAGAAAGCTATCAGTATGTGTAGAATCTTATTGGAACCACTGCAATAAGCCTAAATATATCTTTAATCCATTATTTATGGATGAGGAGGGCTGACTGTACACATTTAGGATCATTGTGAATTGTTTAGCATTATCAAATCACCTTTTTAATCTTTAGTAGTGGCCAGTTTTTATTTTTTATTTTTTGAAACTGAGAGTGAGTGGGATCAAACTCCGGGCCTCAAGCTGGCCAGGCAATGTCCTGCCACTGAGCGATAGCTCTGGCCCAGTGGTCAGTTTTTAGCCCTCGGAAATTTACTGAATTTATGTACACTACTACATAAGATTGTCTGCTTCCTCTATGAAGAAAGATTTTTTGGCTTCTGTGCTACTCCCTTGTCTTGGTTTGATACCCCTCTGATCATTCCCATCTCTATTGTGTGTCTTAAGTGTTTTCTTTTATCGGTATTATTGTTTCTTTGTTTTCTTCTCTCACACTGATTGTACTGTGCTTTTCTAGGTTGATCATTTCGAAGGGTGCATCTGTCATTTATACTTTGAACATGTCCTTTGGTGGAAGCATACTAATTGCATTGGGCTTACAGGATTCTTCTATATGGATGTCCTGTTTATACTAGAAATACTCCCATTTCTTTAAGAACTTTTTATTCCTTTATTTTCTTAAAAGGTAGCTTTATTCTTCCAATGTTTTTTTCTTGATTATTTATTAACTCTCCTCCAAATTCCTCTGTTAGTATTAGTGGCCCCATTTTCTCTTTTCTGGGATCCTTTTGTTACTCCCCTCAAAACTAGCTTACTGCGCAGTACTTCGGTGATCTATCTATATTACACCTCCATTATATTTTACCTTATTTGAGACAGGTTAGTTATTTTCTCTAGGTTGGCCTAAATCCTGTAACATGGCACATCAGGCCCCCATGGCAGGGCCTTGCCTCTCTTAACTTGATAGACATCCCTCAGTCAATATACAAGAACTTTCCACAGGCTAGAAAATTACATAGAGAATGTTATGACATAACTGGGGTGAGCCCAGAAGAGGCTGGGCATCCTTGGGCTTAGGTGAGGATGACTGAAGGACCTTCCTTGGAACACATGGTACCAGGGACTGGTAATGGAGAGTCAGGCTCAGATTTCCTATACCGAAAACACTTGTGAAATAAGAAATCAAACGAAAAACCCATTAACTAGGGGATTAATGATTAAAATGTGTATTAAATGCCACGCACCTGTTTGCTATGTGGTATTTTAGTAGTACTCTAAATGTTTGCTATGTAAATATATTTAATCCTCTAGTAAGCCCTTTAACTATGATTCTTCCCATTTTTAAGATGGAAAAACTTATATAGACTTGTGACAGGGAAAACTCTGGCAGGCTGGTTTACTTAAGAACTGTCCCTTTTTGTACTGAAAGTACCAAATATGAAATCTAGAAGTCTATCTTCTGCTTTTCCCTGCAAGCCATCTGTGTGTGATTTCTCACTTTAAAAAGTGAAAGAGAACATTGTACAGAACCGTTAACCTTGGTCCTAAGAAAATTAAGCTTATGACAATATGTAGAAAAAAGTTTTCTATGATAATGAACTGTTTTGAATATTTCAAGTACTCCAGACTGAAAAAGGTCTATCCCAAAGGAATAGGGATGATTGAGAGATGTCAGCAGGCAGAGAGACTGATTTTTTTTTTTTTTTGTTTTTTGTTTTTTTTTGTTTTGTTTTGTTTTGAACTGTGAAGAACACAGAATATGTTCTTTGCATGAAAATCACCAGTCCAGCTGCAGCTGTGGCTTGTTGCCACAAGCTTTCTTGGTGTGTTTAAAATGCCCCATGGAAAGGGAGTTTTGGAGTCACTGTAGATAGTGTCACTTGGTCTGGGGTGAGTCCTACTAAGCTGCTTGAGAATCCCTTACTGCCCAGTTCCCTGGCCTCTGGACTATTCCCCATGGGCCCTTGTACTCAGTTAATACCTGCCACCCAGTGACTCCTGTACATATTCTGAAGCTTTTCTCTGTCACTGGTTGCCTCAAAGATAGTTCCTTGGGTAAAGGTGGCTGAATAGGACAGGATATTTTCTTTTTTTTTTTTTGTCTTTTTGAGACAGGGTCTCACTATGCAGTTCAGGCTGGTTCTGAGCTCACTTTTGTAGCCCAGGCTGGTCTCGAACTCGCACCAATCCTCCTGCCTCAGCCTCCCGAGTGCTGGGATTACAGGTGTGAGCCACCACGCCCGGCTTTTTTTTTAATAATGAAATTTTATTTTTTCCAAATGTACACCTGGTTGAACCTTTTCATCCTGCATCTTCACTAGCAGGGACATGTCCACCTTTGGTTTTCTGGTATAAGTAACTTGAACTCTGTGCTTTGAGACCACCTTGATAAGCCCTTTACTAAGGAGCTCCTGTCTCGAAGAGACCATAGCAGGTATTATAAATTTATAATTGGGAGCTTCCTTACAGAGTTTGTTGTAAGTACCTTTATCAAACAGAACCAGGCTGTTGAGCTTGTCCCAAATTTTGCCTTTGGACCACTTCTTTTTGGCCTTGCCCCCAGATTTCTTTACCGGTCTTTGTGTTTCTTAGCCAACTTTCCGGCATCTTTCTTCTTCTTGTCATTGCATTAGGAGGCATCATGGAGCTCAGAGAGCAGTGGCTACCAAGACATCAGACAAAAAAAAAAAAAAAAAAAAAAAAAAAAAAAAAAAAAAAAAAAAAAAAAAAAAAAAAAAAAAAAAAAAAAAAAAAAAAAAAATGCAGGACTGTTTATAGTCTAACTGTAGACTTCCTATCTACTGAGATCTGCTCAGTCCTGTGATATATGCTGAGATGGATGCCACACTTAAGAAGGAAGAGTGATTTTGGTTATCTGACTTTGTGCCTAGTTTTTTTTTTGTCTTTTTGAGACAGGGTCTCGCTATACAGTTCAGGCTGGCCTTAAACTCACTTTTGTAGCCCAGTCTGGTCTCGAACTCACACTAATTCTCCTGCCTCAGCCTCCCAAGTGCTGGGATTATGGGTGTGCGCCACCATGCCCGGCTTGTGCCTAGTTTTTGATTCAGTCAGTCAAGCATAATTTTTTAGCTTAAAAAATAAAAACTCAACTTAAAATAAAATGATGTCCTAGTATAATAGAAGGCTTTCTGTACTATAAGTTCATTTCCACATTTGTATTACTTTTTCTTTGGTAAAATAAAAGCAAGTGGTTAGCAAAAACTGATATTTTTCTAGTATTAAAGTATACTTTATTATATAAAGCAAATACCAGCAGCATTGACTGGGGCAACTTAGCATGTGTATGAGAATGCATCATAAATTCTAAAGATTTAAAGTATTAAGCCAGGTGGGCCTTTCAAAGCCCTTTAATGTGAGTTAATTAGGACTTCCTGCACTTAGGTTTTCAGTTATGGCACTTAAGTACTGTCTCAAAATCTTTAAATATTTATTGAATAGTTTAGAGTCCGCCTTAAATCAGTAGAAACATGGAAATAAGATGAAGAACTCTCAGAGAGGAATATGCTAAGATGTACTAGGGCATACTTGTTTATTCATACTTTTGTCCACTCATTCATTAAGTTTTTATTGAGCATTTAGGATTGTTAGAGAAAGATGAAGATGTACAAGAATGACAGTCTTCTGGACACATTGCAGAAAGCAATATATAATCCATAGTTGGAGTGTGATATGATTGGAACTATGACAATGCATGAGGTTGGATGGAAATAGTGCATAGAGTACCCTTGATCTTAAGGATGATTATGTAGAGTGGATTACTTTTTTATTAGAGTTCAAATAAGTTGGAATCTAGGTCAGCAGGAGTTGAAAATTTTGCCCTGCAGTAAGTTTGTTTCTGGACTCTTATTGGAATGAATTGCTAGTGGAAGCATGTCAGGTTGGCTGTTAGAAAGCAGTTGTCGATGTCTGCAGATGATTTTTGTGTATGGGTAGAACTCTGTATTAGTGGGCTTTTGTATGTGTGCTCTTCCCACTTGGTTAGTTTGCCTACTGCCTATGTTAGTCACCTTTCCATTCCTTTGGCAAAATAACAGATAATGAACTCAAAAAGAGGAAAGGCATATTTTAGTTCACAGTTTCAGTCTCTGGTCACTTGGTCCTGTTGCTTTTGTACTAGTGGCACACAATCTTACGGCAAGAACATGTGGTGGAGGAGGCTGTCTATTCATTTCCTGGTGACAAGGAAGCAAAAAGAGGAGTCTGAAGTCCCAGGATGTTCTGCAAGGGCATACTCCCTGTGGTGTGTCTGTTCTACTTGGGCCTAGCTCCTCAAGGTTCTGCTGTCTCCTACTAGACACTGACTGGGACCAAGCCTTCAACATCGAGGCCTGTGGGGCACATTCACCATCTGAACCATGACACTGTCTCACCTCATGATAATGCATTCCCAGAATTCACACTTGCTTTTAGTGCAGGGGGACTGTTCTGTGAGTTATAGCATTGGGAAGAGTCTGGCTTTTTTTGTTGCATATATAAAACACAGACACCTGGCATGCTTCCTGATCAGTTTTTACTTAAAAGCATTGTGGAGAACAACTTAGCATGACGAGAAACATTGGCTGGTGGCCCAAGCCTGGAAGATAGGAAGGTACTTATTAATTTACTTAATACATATTTACAAAACATTTATTCTGAGATCCCAGCCATGCCTGCCACTAGGTTCCAGGGGTTGTCTAGAGAATAAAATAAAAATCTTTATTCCTAAGAACTTTAAAGTCTTGTCCAGTAAACATTAGCAGGTAGGTACAGAACAGTAGACCTACTGTGACGGCAAACATGAAGTCTGGGCATCTTCTTTCTTCCAGAATGGGTCCTCCATGAGCTGCACCTCAGACTGAAAGCTGATGATTTAGTTGAGGATAATCAGGTTAAGAGGATGGGCTGACTGTGTCACCAGAGAAGGTTGAAAGTGGTCCCACGGAGAAGCAGATAAGGTCCCCAATTCACCCCACCCATGTAGGAGGTTATAGGATTGCTGACTTCTGTCATAGAAAAAGAATTTTCAGGGTGCATCAGTGAGAAGGATAAAGGGTGCTTCTAGCCAAGAGGAAGTATATACTCATTGCAGGCTCTCAGGGGAGAGGTGGTCATGGTTAAGCGTTGATGGGTTTTATGAGATTTTGGGAGAGTCCTTGAGATAGGTGATTAGGAAGTGTATTCTTGCTGTCAAGTTATTGAACAGGCAAACAACATTACAATGCAAACCTTTTACTGCATAGTGGTCTGTGGGAGGATGGACAATTTCTAGCAGCTCTTTTTTTTTTTTTTTTTTTTTTTGTCTTTTTGAGACAGGGTCTCACTATGCAGTTCAGGCTGGCCTTGAGCTCACTGTTGTAGTCCAGGCTGGTCTCGAACTCACACCAATCCTCCTGCCTCAGCCTCCCGAGTGCTGGGATTACAGGCGTGCGCCACCACACCCGGCTCTAGCAGCTCTTTTTCACTTTTTATTTTGAGACAAAATCTTATTAAATTATTGGTGAGGCTGGGCTTGAAACTGATCCTCCTGCTTCAGCTTCCCAGAGAGTTGGAATTATAGGTATGAGCCACTAAGGACAGCTTAGAATTTTAGGAAGTATTTTTGGAGTGAGTTTCCAAGAAGGAAAAAGACTTCAGTAACTTTTGTGTCTTGAAGCTGTGATTTTTCATAGAAGCACAATTTAAAAATTATGGGGCTAGGAATGTGGCTTAGTGGTAGTATTATTGCCCTGTATGCTTATGTATACTAGTGGTAGTATTAATACCCTGGGTTTGATCCCCAGCACCAAACCAAAGACAGATTACAGTTTTTGTTATCTCCTTTATAGCCATACTAGCTTAACAGGTTCTAGACACAAGGAACAACATGGGCATATATAGTAGGCTGAGTTTATGTTATTAATCTAGATTCTACAGTGGAAAGTAGCGGAGTGCTAAAGAGATTTTGTAGTGAGGAAGTAAAAGTTTAAATCAAGGTGAGCCTTGATTTAAGGAGTCCTAGTAAGATATTTGAATATCATCTTATGAACAGTGGGGAGCCAGCCAGTGAGAGGCTTTAAACAGTAGTGAAGGATGTGATTGGCTTTACCTTTTCAGAAAGATCACAATATTAGCATTGAGGATTGATTAGAACAGAAAGGTAGAAGACCAGTGAAAACTTGGTGTTATGGATTGTATCTAGATGTCCCTTCTCACCCAAACCTCATGTGGTCATGGCTGGGGAATTTTGAAGGTATCTGGGTTAGGGTGTGTGAGCATGGATTTAAAGTATAACACTGGGATTAAGGGTATGGATAATGGTAGTGCCACTTGGATATGGGCAGCATCAGTCAATGCATTTGTAACTTGTCTGGAATATGAAGGGGCAGAGGGGAGGTAGGCCTGCTGTTGCTGTTTGTCGCTGCTGCTACTTGCTGCTTGCTGCCTTCTGTTCTCTACTTGCCATGCCATGAACCGTTTCTCCTCTGTGATGCTCTTCTGCCTTGCCACCCTACCTTGCAGTCAGCTGACTCAACTGAAACCTCTGCAGTCTGAAGTGAAATAAACATTTCCTCCTATAACTTTGGGTGTTGAGTTTTGTCTCAGCAATGAGAAAAGTAACTTGGAAGCAGTTATCCAAGTGCCTTATACTAGGGTGATAGAGATAGGAGATAAATTAATAAGGTATTATCCACATGGTTTGTTTTATATTTATGTATTAAGTTTTACTGGTTATCATAATTCATATCCCCTTTCAGGTAACATAACACTTGCTTCCCTTTAGTCTGTTATTTCAACTCCTGTATGCTTCCCAGACTCTCCTACATTGCCCTTTGGAACTCAGAGTCTGCTGTCTTCTAATGTTTTCTTTCCTTCTTGCTCTAATTGAAACCTAGATGTTCTTTGATGGCTTTATTTTTCTGGTGGCTTCTTCCTTCAAAAGCTCTCAGCTCTTTTTGAAGCCCAGACCATCAGAGTATGTCCTCTAGTGCTCTTATTCTTGTTGGTCACAAGAGTAGGTCTGCAGTTCTCTCCCACTGATTCACTGAAGGCATTAGAACTTGAGTTACTTTCTTGTTTCCTGCCAATGCATTTGTTATCATCCTATATTCACCTTCCAGGAGTTCCTAACCTGTAGTCCATGGACCACTGAAGGTTCTGTTGTTAGAATTCATGGTGTCCTGGGAAAAACATTAAGTCTTTACTTTCATTAACCTTTAAGGGGGAGGTAATATTTTTCCTCAATTATGCATATGGGAAGAATAACCTATGGGTGTACCCAAAACAAAACAAAACAAACACAAAATACAGTGACTATAGTGTTTGACTTATTCTAGGTACTGTTATAATGTTCCTGCCATAGGATCTCAGGCCTTAATCCATGATGCCTTAGCCACTTCTTATCCAAAGGTCTAGCCAGGTTCTTTTAGTATCTCCAAGGATGAACATAGCCCTTATACTAGGAACAAATCTCCTAAAACCTGAGGACATCTAAAGTCCATGGTGACTCATGCATATGGCTGCTGGCACAGAGCCTTTTTGTCTTTTGATAGAAGATCTCTGTTCTTTTTTGTGGTGGGATTCCCTGTAGATGTTGGCTGTTCTCATTGCATAACTCAGAATGAGTGGCCCCATAGGCAACAAGACAGAAACTATAATATCTTTTCTTATCTTATCTAGTCTTATAAGCAGTACTCCTTAATTTCCTCAATACCCTTTGGTCACCCACATGAAAGAACCATGAGTTCCCATCTTAGAGACTTGACTACCCAGTGATGAAGATAGCTGATGGTTTGTCCAGCATGACACTTATGTTTTAGTAAGGGAAGAGGTGGAATCAATTATTACAAAGCAAATGATTTTGTAAGTTGCTTGAAAGGTCATGAGAAGAGAATATGCTGTGAGCTGTGCAACAAGATGAGTTGGGTGCATGGGCTGCTTTGCATCAAGTGGTCAGGGAAGACATTCCAGGATTTTAAACCCGTACTTTCATTTCCTGTTAGCACTTCTTTATGATAGGGTCTGTTGCACAAGGTTTCGTTGCTTAGTTATGGTGACACAGCAAGTCAGTTCTGGGAGGAATTTAGAAGTCAGAGTCTGGAGCCATGTTTTTAATTAGCTGGTTGCCAGGTTAGTTATCAAAAAAGTTAAGCTATTTTAGTTGCTACGTTTTTACCTCCCTTTAAGTAAAATGAAATTGCATGAAAGTTAAATAAATTTAAGCAATGTAGTTTATATTTCAGGTATGCGTTTAGATAGCATTGATTAATTAGAAGACGCTTTTGTTTACTTAAATTCTGGATTGCATGAGGATTTCATTTCCTTTCTGGCTTCTAAGAAAATAGGTTTATGATTATGCCACTCTCTCATACTAGTAGGATTTTAAGATAATTAATTACAATTGCTTTCCTTTTAAATAATGATGATCACCAACCCCATAGTGCTCTGTTAGTATTTATAACGTAATAGTGAAGACCCTAAACACTGGACTTTTCACTATTACAGTGTTTTACTGTAGCTAAAAATCCAGATGTTTTTTTCAGAGCCTGTGTTTTGTTTAATTAATTTTATTTAAGCTGTCATTACTGATTATCAGTGTGATTACTCAGTATGAGACAATACTCAGTAGGGTGCTCATTTAACTTCCCTGAAGATAAGTGATATTAATTTATAAAACTTAGTACACTCCAGACACAAAGCAATCCTAATTAAATGTGGTGTGCCACCTCTAAGGAACATAACAGAATTCCCTCAGTCTTGTGCATGAGTTTAACCATTCCTCAACTGATATGGATTATGGATGTAGTTTACTGTCTGAAGTTCTAGCTTGACTTGAAAAGCAAAATTGCATGTAAATCTATGAAATCTTTATATGAAAATGAAAACTACATGGTTTATAAAATAGAAAATTAAACTACCCCCAACCAAATTGACAAATATAATAGCCAACTTGCAGTCAGTGTATAAGTGCTTTGATGTTCTAAAGTATTTGTATCTAAAGTATTTGTAAAGTTTTCTTGTTTGTTCTGCTGTGCCTTGCTTTGAGCAAATCTTATGTCCAATTTTCTGAAGTATAAATTAATAGTGATTGCCCCATTTGTGAATGAAATTGTAGTAGCACTTCTTTTAAGAAAGAAAATTCTTTATCACATTTAAAATGACTTTGTAGCAAAACTTTGTTCTGGCCTGTTAACTTCGTCAAAATTTTGTGGAATCCCTCTGGAGTGTTCAATAAAGCATCACGTATGCGGGCATGCTTTTCCTTTAGTTCTGAGGTATTCATTAGATTCAATTTACTGTTCTAGTAAGGGAAGAGGGATTGCATCTGTTTTTTTTGTATGGCTCTTATTTTTTTTTTTTTAACTTCCCAATCAGGTAATATAAATTAAATAATACGTTGACAGTTTAAAAACTGACCCTGTCTTAGTTTTTGATTGTTGCTAAGACAAAATACCTTTGATTGTTGCTAAGACAAAATACCCAACACCCAAGGTGAAAGGAGATAAGGTTTATTTGGCTTGCAGTTTGTAGAGGTTTCAGTCCATGGTTGGCTAACTCTGAGGCAGTGGCAGGGCAGAAGGGCATTGCTGAGGAGAAACAGTACATGGCAAAACAGGGCAGGCAGAAGGCAGCAAGCAGCAAAGAAGCAACAAGAGACAGTGCTCTTTCTGTCACTCCACCCTGGCTACTCATGAGAGTGGGGCTCCCTTAATCCTACCCCAAATTATGCCAAGCCCATCAGTGGACTAACAGTAATCATACATCCTTGATCCCAGCATCACACATTCTAGATTCAGCCACCTCCATAAAGGTCTACCTATGACTGTATGAGGCTTTGTGGGGACAATTTAGATACAGCCGTGACAGTTCCCTTTCTGTCTTAATTAAGATATTACTAGTTTTTATTGTCTTTTTCTGCCTTTGGCCAACTTTGTGACCAGGTTCATATTTTTTCTACTTGGTAAAGCGCAAGAACCTTGGTGGAGTTATGTGCTAAGCATATGGGGAGATGGGCTAATTTTATTTTATTTATGTTACACTTACAAATTATTATTTACTGATAAAAATGTAGCTTCACTGCTAAAAACACAAGACTGATTTTTTTTTTTTCTCCCTTTTTGTTACTTTGTAATGTAAATACTATGGAATTTAATTTTAGAAACATCTTTTGGAGTTAGTCCTTGACTTAGCCACATAGTTTCTTCATTGTCAGGAGCAAAAGCGTCTAACTGGATGCTGCATTTTAACTTCTTAGCATGATACCTGATGGAGAGAGATGATTTGATAAATTATCAGTCATTGTTAGCTGGGTGTGATGGTGCATGCCTATAATCCCAGTACTCAGAGGCTGCAGTAGGAGGATCAAAAGTTGAAGCTCTGCCTATGTAATTTAGCAAACAAGTGTGTTCCTGTCTCAAAATAAAAAAGGGATAGGAATATAGCCTAGTGCAAAGGCTCTGTCTGGGCTTCGTTTGTTGTGGCACAAAACAAAACATCATTGTTATTTTTATGATTTATAAAGATTTTTATTAAGGACCGGCCAAATAGTTCAGTAGATTAAAATGCCTGCCAGCAGGACCAGGGACTGGGACCAGGGGTTCAGTTTCCCGGCCTGTTGCGCCAGCCCCAGCCCCAGGGTATGCTGAGTTGCCAATTGAGACTGGGTGTTGTGGCATATGCCTATAATCGCAACTCATGAGGGGAGGCTGTAAACAGGTAGATCACTACAAGTCCCATCTAGTAGTGAGACCCTGAACACGCTATAGATCCTGCTCTAGTATACATAAAAAAAAAAAAGATTTTTGTTAAATAATTACTGGTTTTGTTGAAAAGTAAAATTTTGTCTGGTCTATCACCAATAAAGCTATTAGGGCATGCATTTACATATTAGTTTATTAGGTGCTTGAGATTACTATTCCCACTTATTGACATGTTTACCTTTGTAGTATTGATGTTGCATTAATAATGTTTTGCTTAATTTCTCCTCATTATAAGTTTGGCATTTTAATCAAGTTATACTTTAGGGATGTATGAAGAAGAGTTGGTAGAGTTTCTGCCCTTCTGAAGTGATGCTACCTGCACAGAGTTCACTCAGACATAGGCAGACTAACAAGTCCTATTTCTTCCACTTTTTAAAAAATGTCTTACATTTTTTTTTTTTTTTTAAGAAAGAGTTAGGAGGGAAGATATATGAGGGGTGGTGACTTTTGGACATATATTTGTGTAAGACTCTTGTTTCTGAGTTATTTCAGGATAGGGAATATTTATGTTGGTGAGATGCTGCTTGTTTATTATATATTGCAGTACATTCTGCATACTCGTTGCTACATTGTCTATGCAGCTATGTAAAATTACATGTCTATGTGCTTATCTCCTCCCACTAATTTTTACTTAAGGTAGGTCCTATACAGCTCATTTATCGCAACCATCTCATTGATTTTCCTTTGTTCTTCATTTCTGTGAATCTGTGATTGCTTGTAGTATCAATTCCTTTAGCCTGAAAAACTTGCAAACATTTTTTCTAGTGCAGTTCTGCTGGAGACAGATGTTTTCAGCTTTGGTCTGAGTGTTTTTGTTTTGCTTCTACTTATGAGAAGTATATCTACTTTGAGTATATAGAATCGCAAAGTGTCACTACTTCTTCAACAGATTTTAAAGATGTCATTCCCTTGTCTTTAAGCACCATTTGCATTATTTCTGGTGTGAAATTAGCTGGTACATTGTGTCTTTTTTCTTATGTATGAAGTGTTTTTATTTCTCTGACTACTCTTCTGTGGTTTATCTTTTGTTTTTAATTTTTACTAGTTTTGCTATGAAATGTGTGTGTGTGTGTGTGTGTGTGTGTGTTTACTCTTTTTGGGTTTTACTAAGCTTATTGGGTCTGTGAATTGATTATTTTTAATCTATGTTCTCAGGATTTTTTTTGATTTAAAAAATTTCATTCTTAATTTTTAAGACCACATCTCACTGTGTAGTTCAGTCTGATCTTGAAATGTCACCCAGACTGGCCTTGAACTCCTAGTGAGTTTTCTGTCTGAGCCTCCTAACTGCTGGGATTAAAGGTGTGAGTCTCCGTACCTGGTTTATTTCCTAAAATACTTCTTGTGCACCATTCGCAGTGTCTCTTTTGTTTCTGGATTCCAGTTAATGTGTATGACAGCATTTCATGTTGCACTCCTGGTCTTGCTGGTTCTCTTCTTGTACCTTGCCATGCTTCCCTGGTTGTGTTTTAGTTGGATTGCTTTCTGTTGATGCTCACTGATTCTTTCCTCCGCTAGCCCAGATAATTGTTAGGACCATTCAGTGAAATCTTCACTTTTAATTTATTATTTGCAGTCGATCTGTTCTTTAAAAAGTTGTTTCTGTGAATTTACCCTGAAATAAGGTCTCTATATCTTGTGTGTGTGGAGTCCAATCCACTATTTTTAATTATTTTCTTTAGCATTTTTCGTCATTGTATTGTAAAGTGCTTTTCTGGTATGTTCTGATATCTGAGCCTTTTCTAAGTCTGTTGTCTTTTAAAACATGGGCCATGTTTTCATGTTATCTTGTGTCTAGTGCTCTTCAGTTACAGAGTGGACATTTAAGTACTGTACAGTAAAACTAATCCCTTCAAAGTTATGTACAGTAATGACTTCCTCCTCATTCTGCTTTTATGTTGCTGAATTGGGAAGCCAAGTCAATTTGATCTCCAGTTGACCCAAGGTTGGCTTTGTTGCTTCTTCAGTTTTGATTTTGAGGGCTTGGGATCCAGGCATTAAAGGAACTCTGGCAGTCTTTTCTTAACTTTGCAACTCAGCTACTGTTGTTCAAAACTTTGGGATATTTCTCTCTTCTTAAAAGTCCTAATGCCTAGTTTTAGGGTGCATGTAGAATTTTCTTTTTATTTTCTGTTCTATTTCTTAGGAATTAATATGTGCTGACTATCCTTTTTAAGTTGAGATTTTGGGTGTCAGATTTCTTTACTAGTCCTATAGAACATTCATGGTAATAGAAATGTTCTAGTACACTTTGACCAGTGTGGTAGCCATAAGCTACATAAGGCTGATGACAGCTTAAAATGTGTCTAGTGCAAGTGAGATGAATTTTTATTATTCAATTTAATTCAGTGTCTGTGTATAGCTTGTAGATACCACAATAAGTAAGAAATATATAACCTATACTTTACTAGGGTGAAAATAATAGCCTGATATATATAACAACAATGAACAATTCACAGATTGATCAATTATACTTTTTTTTTTTCTTGTTTCAGAACTTTTGTTTGTTTATTTATTTATTTTTATGGCCCGCTTAGCCTACCCTGAGGGCAGGGCTGGCGCAGCATGTGGTGCTGGGGATCGTGGTCCCTGAAGCTGCCCAAGCTTCCCCAAGCAGGTGCTTTAGACCATTCAGCCATCCTGCCGGGCCCCTATACTTTTAAAATATATATGCTTTTATTCTTGAAACCCACTTTGAGACTTTTTGCCCTTTTGTTGACATATGAATCTTGAAATACAAGTCTTGGTTCTTTGTGAGGATAGAAATTATGAAATTCAAACAATTTTTAATAAATAACCAATTATGCATTTTACAGTATCAATGGGGTATCTGATCTCATTGTAGAAGAAATCTCATAAAAAATATAGCTTTATTTCCTAAGACTTTATGTACCCTGCTATGTACTTTAGATATACACCAACCTGAGCAAAGAGAAACGTGTTATCAGGCTTAGTAAGCTATGAAGATAGAAGCACAACTCAGTCCTGCCCCCAGTGACATATGTTTGGATATTTGATAGTGGGGCCAGCTAGTGGCCTGGGACCAGAACACTTAAGTACTAATTTGATGACACCGTTAAATTAGTTAAGTTGCCTTTGTAAAACTTAGTTTACTAATCTATAGAGAAACACCACATTTAATTATCACTAAAATCTCAAACCTATAATTATAAGACTTTAAGATTTGACGAATTTTATAAGGTTTATGTGATTTCTGTTCAGCTGTTACACAGGAATGAAAACTTTTCATTACTTTTTATATTTTTAAATTTTAACTATTCTAGTTCTGAATGTTTTTTAATTAAAATCACAGCGATAATTAACTTGTTCCATTGAAGGGATTAGATGTTATTAGGAGAGAAAATACTTACATGTGCTATTTTATATTTCATCCTAGCTGGATAAATTTGCCAGCATTAGAATTCCAGGGAGCAAGAAGGAACGACCTCCTCTTCCTGCATTTGCAAGCAGTGACTGCTCAGTGGCACCTTCAGAGATGATGGAAAACATTCCAAAGTGGCTGTCAGAGAATGAGGTCTTACAGCTATTTGAAAAGATGATGGTAAGAATTTTGCTTCTGTGTACAGTATGTACTAACAGCCTTAGTTTTTGTTTATGTTGGTGAAATTCTGAATATACTTGGAACTCCTACTGCACAGGCAGATTCCAGATGTCATTGAAGATAGCAATTTAGTCATAGATCACTTTTGAATCACAAAAGAGTTAAGAAAAACACATCAGTTTTTGTTTATATATAGTGCTTGTTTGGTAAAGCAACTACTCCAGTGTATCAGCTGGTGTATCTGTTTTAAATAGATTATTTGAGTAGTTTGTCTGATCTCAGTAAAATTTTGAAGATGATCACAGCACTGTGCATCAAATGTACTTATTTTTTTGGCTTTGTTTTGTTCCTTTTTTTCCCTTAATGTATGCATGCCTTTTATCTACACCCATTATCTTTAGAGTTGAACACGATTCTTTTGGAGTATACCTTTTATGGTAGAGATATACAGCATCCTTTGGGCCCCTCTTCATTTGATTCTTAACTGGAATTCATTGACTGACTTAGCTTCTGGCTTTTAAGCCAACTGAAATAATTTGACCACTAATCCAACTAATTTGAAGTATTTTCAAAGCATTTACCATAACTGAATGCTAATTCCATATAAATAGATTTACATATACAGTTCCTATTTTCAAGTTGTTTATCTCCTAGGATTCAAAACAAACATTTGAAAAATTAACTGAGTAAGAAATACCAGAAGGCAGTATTTAATAATTAAGTTCTTGCCAGACGTGGTGGCTCACGCCTGTAATCCCAGCACTCAGGAGGCTGAGGCAGGAGGATTGGTGCAAGTTCGAGACCAGCCTGGGCTACAAAAGTGAGCTCAAGGCCAGCCTCAACTGCATAGCAAGACCCTGTCTCCAAAAGACAAAAAAAAAAAAAAAAAAAAAATTAAGTTCTTTTTAAATTCAGCTTATAAAAAAATTACTTAGGTTTTGAGGTACCTAGTCAGCTTTGTGGGAAAGCACAATAGAAAGGATGGCATAATAGATTAGGAGAATCTAATATGGGGGTAAATTTTAACTCAGGGTTTGGATATTAAGCAGAGGGAAACCAATTTCTTGCAGGAAATAGCACTAGGCAAAGATGTAGAGCTAGGGTACAGACAGGAAAAGTAGATTGGAATGATAACTGGGAGTGGACAGTTCCTAAATTTTCATTACTGAGAGTTTATTTTTAGTATTTTTTTGCTTATAGTTTGCAAAATTGAGGTTGAGGAAGCTGATCTGTTATTTTGTCAGCTCTTGGTGAAGTGTGACCATGCATGTATAACATCTTCCCTCTTTTGGCACCATGAGTTGATAAATGTAGCATTTTCTTGCTACCCTTTGCCACTATTAATGAGACTTATGTGAAGGTAGCTTTGTTCTGTAGTATCTTTGATGATTCAGGATGGTAAAAGGTCCTTTCCTCCCTCTCATTTGTGCAGTCTAAGTGGAATCACTTACTTTTATCTGTGAAGTTCTGGAATGGTACTTTTTTTTTTTTTTAAAGTATTTTATATAGTATCTCACTATGCAGCTTGCACTGGTGATTCTATTTTCAGCCTCCCCAGAGCTGGGATTACAGGTGTGTGCCACCACTTCTGGTCTTGATCGCTTGATCAGTTAGGGGTGGGAGGGGGATGGGGGTGGTGTGGCATGTGGTGTCAGGGATTTAATCCTGGTCCCTGTGCTTGCCTGAGCAGGTGCTTAATCTGCTGAGCTAGCTCACTGGCCTTGCAGTAGTACTTTTGTGGGTTACTTGTGACTATCTTTAAAAGTTTTTTAGAAGTTCACAAGGATAGGTAACAACTGAGCAAGCACTGAGCTACATTGCCAGCTACTCCTCCCTCTTTTTTCTTTCTTTTTTTCTTCAGCTTGCTAAGTTGCCCAAGCTGGGCTAATAAGACTTAGGGTCCTGTTGTCTCAGTGTCCCCTAATGATGGAGTTACAAACATGTACTATTGTGCCTAGCTGTAAGTGGCATATCGATGTGAAACATTTATGGACTGATTACCTTTATATTTTATGTTTTTGGTGGCACCAGGGTTGAACCAGATACTTACAGATGATAGGCAAACTGTGCCACTGAGCTACATTCCCAGCCCATTTTATGGACCTTTTATTATTGACCATTATTATTTCTTACTATTGAACATTATTGCTATTTAAATATTTTATGTCTATATGCAATTAAGAGGACAAGTACCTAGAAAAGGCTGAATAGAGTTTATGCTAGTTTTTGATATGGTTTAGAAGACTATCAGTTATAACAATATGCATAGGGCAGATGGATATAGGCATTGTTGAACTGATTACAGAAAACCTTTTTAATTACTGGGCCAGATGACTTATTAAATCCTAAACAAGTCTGCTTGGCAGAAGATCTTTTGCAATCAAAGCCTCCCTTTACACAACACAGGTAAAATGAAATTGTAGCTTTCTTAGAGCTATTCAATATACTAAGGTAGTTACAACTAAGGTCTTTCTCAAAAATGAGGAACAAATTCCTTCCCTCTTTGATTCTTTGAGTATATTATAATATTCTGAAGGGGAAGACTGCTTTTGCTTCTGAAGCTGAATGCTAAAGAGGCTGAGGAAGGGTAATTACCTTTAAATGTGGATTAGTGGTATTTGTGAGGTTATTCAGGGTACTATATTTTTTGACAAAGTTAGAGTTGCTTTTATAAAATATGTTACATGTAAACTGAATTTGATTTTTGGCTTGCTGGTACCTCTAAAGTGTTTATCAGTAAGAAGTCTCCCAAAAAAGCCACATTCAGTAGTCAGCCATGTTAACCTTTTAGCACTTGTACTGAAAAGTTTTATACTAAAGTTCTTTATCTGGGTTCTTTGTTTTGGCAATGCACAATTTAAAAAAATAGTTATTCTTATTTATCACTTAATAAAAGTATTTAATTTTTACGTGGAATAAAAACTCTTGTGAAGAATACCTCTTGTCTCTCTAGACAGTCCTTTGAAAGCTGTTACTTGATTACTTAATCAGTGTGAAGTACAGTGTCACACTTAAAGTTTGGACTCATTTTATCTGTACTCGGGAAGTTGATTTAATTGATCTCTATAGAAGTCTAGTTTTCATGTCCTTTACTAAAACAGTGAGGCTTTTTAAGGGCATTTTTCCTATTTTAAGTTTTGTATAAGCTGAACTTTTAGCTAACAGCCCAACCTGGTTTCTCTGTAGATATTAGGTATGTGATGTGATGGTTTGCTCATTGTCCATACAGTCTTGACTTTTGGAGTCCAGGTGTTCCAGACCAGGCACTGGTGAAGGCCAGCAGTGTGAAGAACAGCAGGGTGAGCCACTAGGTGCTGTATAGCCTCTTGGGGTGTGGAATTGCCGATTGTTTAGTTAAGCTTTTAGCTTCTCAAGTTGACACAATGGATCAACCACTACAGTTACCTTTTGCATTTCTTGCAGCCTTGTGTTTTTGAATAAGGTGGGCATGATGAGGGCGAGTTGCAGGTGACTTGTTCATTGCACTTGCTGGATCTGAACCAGCCCTCTCAGCTTATATTTTCCTGACTCTGGATAAAATGCTAGGCAGGTCCCAGAGATTTTTTTATTGTCTGCCAGTAATAATGACACTGGATTAATATAAACGACAGAATTTTCAAGGAAAGGTAGCTGATCCTTTTCCCCTTGCAAGCTTGCCACTCTGCAGTAGGGGGCTGTCACTAGGTGGGGTTGGCCTCTTTGCTTCCTTGTTTCTTTTCCCTTCTTCTGTATACCGAAGCTGTCTCCTTCCAGGTTAGACTGGAAGTAAGGCTACGAGGAGCAAGCACTTGCTGCCCTGGGATATTGATATCTGACACTGGTTTCCCAGCAAGTACATTAAGTTTCCTATTGCTCTGTAACAAGTTACTATGACTTTAGGGGTTTAAAACAATACAGATGTGTTACAGATGTGTAGATTAGAAATCCATTTTGGCATCTCTGGTTTGGTAGGTTTCACATGGTTGAGGTTAATAGTTTACCCTCTTAAGCTCTTAGGCTTTGGGAAGGATTTTTATAGTTCGTTCATCTAATTCTCTGAAGGTACAGAACTGAGGTACTTTTTTCCTTGCTGAGTAAAAGCTGGGGTTTACTTTTAGTTTCATGAGGCTTCTGTCCTGTCCTTCACATGAGGCCCTGCATTTCAGATGCTTCAAATCCCTTTCATGCTTAGAACTTTTCAGGCTTCATATTTTAATGTGCCAGGCTTGGGTCTCTATGTAGAGTAAGTTCTGTGCTTTGAAGGGCTCATAGTAGATTGGGCTCAGCTGGATAATCCAAGATAATTTACCTGTTTAAAATTTATTATTTTAATTGCATTTGCACAGTCTGTTTTTCTTTCTGATATAACATTCATCAAGTTCAGATGTTAGGGCAGTGGATCTCTTTGCAGGGGCCAGCCTGCCTCCTGCAAATATGGAAGATGCTAAATGCTGATTGTTTGCTCTATAGGTATTCCTTGCTTATTCCTAATCTGCCTTCCTGGTTTCCCATGTTATTAGTGACTTTTCCTCTGTCTATCTGCCATGTCTTTCATAAATCTGTTTTTCTGCTTGAGTTACCTTTTGGATACAGCACTCTTAAGATGGCACAGGCTTGAATTTTCCATGGCATCCGGATTCTGCTAATAAATCCTTTGTTTTGTTCCTGTGGAACCCTTTTCTATAAATGATAGTTCATGCTGGCTGTTTTTACCAATCATATATAATTTTTGTAGTGCTTTGTTTCTGTTGTCAACCCCACTTGATAATCTGGCTTTCTTGGCATCATGCAACTTGACCATTTCTGCTTGTTGGCATTTCTTTTTGTTTTAGTACTATGATACCTCTTTCCGTTTCCTAATTTTAGTTGTCTTTGTCTAGTTCTTTTTTTGTCTTCTCTGCTGTCTTTTTATTTTTTGAGTGTTTCCTTTGGCCCTCCTTTGCTTTTATATATGATGGCTTTGTCTGCTCTCCTACTGGAGGACAGAAGCCCTTCCTGTTGGAGACCATCTCCTATATGCTGATACTTTGCTATGTCTTGTACTGGAGAGCAGCTGCAGTCCAGCATAGTAGAAGATGCTAAACCTCAACACATCAGAAAATGTATCATATTGCTTAAAAAAAAAACCCCAGCAAAGTCTTCCCCTTGTAGGAGGTACACCTTGAAATATGATCCAATTAGGAGAATGTTCATGTACTTTTACCTTATTATCCTTATTAGACCTGGTTGTCTTTCTCCCTTGCTTTAGTTCAAGGTTTGTTTTCTCTTACTGAGCTGTTGCATAATGGGCTTCCCCCGTTTGTTTCACTGTGCTTCTACTGGAGATCTCTTCACAACTTCTATCTTAGACCAAATATTCCTCCCTTTAGTGTGTTCCCATGCAGTCTACACTAAGCACTACTTACCCTGCCTTTTAGAGCTGCTGTTCATGAGTCACTTATGTGACTTAATTTTTATTTTTTGCATATGTCTCTTTATTCCGTTAACTCTTCATGTTATCATGTCACAAAATAAAGTTTGTGGAATGAACCACAATTTCCTAGCTTCAAAGATTTGCATGTTTATTTTTTCTTTACTTTAGATGATAACATTAGCTTTAATTACTAGCCTGCTCAATAACGCAAAAACATTAAAATGAGTGGAAGAAGTCCATGCACTTCATATCATACCTTTTGCTGTTGAGAAGGAAAAGCTATGCAGGCAGAGCCATCTATTCTGATGCTATCATTAACAGATATTAAATGAGTGCCAATAATATCAGAATCATTTGGAAAAAAATTAAATCTTGAATATTTTGTCCAGAATTAAGTATGGAAAAAATGGTCTAATAAAAGTGCTTCAAGTATTTAAGTATGAGTTGTGATGCTCTAAGTTTTTCCTTGGCGGGTATTTATCAAGCTTTGTCCCTAATGCAGGGGAAAATGCATTTATAAAATGCCATCACTAGCTGGGCATGGTGGCTCATGCCTGTAATCCCAGCACTTGGGAGGCTGAGGCAGGAGGATTGGTGTGAGTTCGAGACCAGCCTGGACTACAAAAGTGAGCTCAAGGCCAGCCTGAACTTCATATCAAGACCCTGCCTCAAAAAGCCAAAAAAAAAAAAAAAAAAAAAAAAAATGCCATCACTGTCATTTTTTCAGTGTGTTTGAATTATCTCCTGGCATTAAGAGCTTAGATGACCTATTTCTACATTGGCTTTTTTTGTGAGGAGGAACAGTGCCAATAATACTAAAGGCATTCACATTTGATTTTAAAACAATTTTCAGTGTATAATATGAAATTGAGTCTTTTTGTTCAATGATATTTTTCTAATAGCATTTTTCAGGCTGCAAAAAGTATAGAACATATAATTGAAATTACCTGTATACTGCTTCCAACCCATGCTTTTCCTTCCTTCCTTCCTTCCTTCCTTCCTTCCTTCCTTCCTTCCTTCCTTCCTTCCTTCCTTCCTTCCTTCCTTTGAGATGAACAAGATCCTGAATTTTTCAGTTGCTAAAAACACTTCTTTCTCCTGTGTAGAAATCACAAGTGTAGAAAATTCCCGTTTCTCTGAGGTATATGATGGTAAAGAGCTGAATCAATCATGAAATCCTCTAATACTGTACTTGAGTGCTAAAAATAAGGACATTATCTTCTGTAACCACAATACAGCTATCAAAATCATTGGTTTATTACTACCAATGAATTTTCTTGTGCTGTTATCAATGATGCTTTTCAGTGATATGTTACATTTGGTTGTCATGTTTTAAAATCTTGAGTATGGAATAGCACCTGTCTTCTCTCTGTCTGTCTGTCTGTCTGTCTGTCTGTCTGTCTGTCTGTCTGTCTCTGCATGAATTTGACCATTTTAAAGATTACAAGCTGGGGGCCCGGCAGGATGGCTCAGTGGTCTACAGTGCCTGCTTGGGAAGGCTTGGGTGGCTTCAGGGACCTCGGTTCAATCCCCGGCACCACATGCTGCGCCAGCCCTGCCCTTGGGGCGGGCTGAGCCAGCCATGAAGATGTGTGAATAAACAAATAGAGGTTCTGAAACAAGAAAAAAAAAAAAAAAAAAAATTCTTAAAGATTACAAGCTGGTTAATATGTAGAATATCCCTTTGCAAATCTGTTGGATGGAAGTAGTTTATTTCTTACTTTAAGCAGTTAATTTTATGGTCTCAAGTACAACTGAGTATCTTTGCATATGCTTGTTAGGCTGTTAGGTCTATTTTCTGGAATATCCTGCTCATATCAGTTGTCTGTTTTGTTGTTGGAGTTTTGCGTCCTTTTGCAACATTCATGAGTTTGTTTGTTTGTTTGTTTATTTTGCGGTACTGGGGATCAAACTTGGGTCCTTGGGCTTGCCAGGCAGGAGCTTATGCTGCTGAGCTATCTCCTCAGCCAAGTATCATATACTTTCCTATTGTTTGTTATGCCTTCAATGTTATAGGTTTGTTTCTAAGGTTTGATTTAGTCCATTAATAGATTTACCTGGTTATGCATTTAAATCTATTATTTTAGTTGCTATGATTATGTAATAAACATTAATTAATTGATTTGTTTAGCACAGCATTTGAACCTATTGTCCTAATTACCTTAATATTTAAGAGTCCTTTTTCTTTTTCAAATTCACTTTGACTATTCCTGACCTTTGCCTTTTACATATTAATTTTAAGGTCAGTTAAATGTCTTTACAAACCTGTGGGATCTTTATTGGAATCTCATGAATTTACTGTTTTAGAAAAAATTGATGCCTTTATGATACTACATAAATTTTTCCATCTACTATCTATCTATATCTGACTATGTCTGCATGTATATATTGCAAGATACATTTAAACTGTGTCTTTCTTTTTTTTTTTTTTGAAGGTGAAATCTTTAATTCAGGATTACTGCAACAGTGAAAACGTAAAGATTTGTGTATTAAACCATCTATATGAAAACTTACAAAACAATATCATTAATATTTCTTTGTACAAATTTCAAATAAAAATACAAAAGAAAAGCAGCAGTGGCCTGTGGGTTATAGTAGGTTACGGGTAAGGAAAAGATCGAAAATCTTGAACAGAACAGCACTGGCTTGTGTAGGTTTATTTTGAAGCCACTTGTGGTGTGGATACTTTCATTGTATCAACATTGGGTAACACAGCCAAACAAACTGTGTCTTTCTAAGTGGTGAAAATAAAACTTTCTACCTAAAAGTATTTTCACATGTTATTGCAATTGTTTCTAGGTTTGCTATTAATACACATACATTATATAAAACGTTAATGAGTTCTGGAAAGAACATTACAACATCCTTTCTGTTGTGGGATTCATTGAGAAATCCTGCACCTGTATCTCTAAGGATATTGAGATCTGCCTGGAAGAAAGTGTGGCCTAAAATTATACAGGACAGGGACTCTGAAGGCTGTGTAGAGGAGTTCCTGCCTTCAGCTGACCCTATGGTTGATGACATTGTCACTATATCAGAGTCTGTAGGCTTGCAGGTATATAGTGGTGATGTTGAGGAACTGGTGAAGGAACACTCAGGAAGTATTTACAGAGGAGCTTCAGCACCTTCAGCACCTTCTGGCAGAGCCAGAGAATGACAGCTTAAGAGCTTTCTGAAGAGGAGGGGGAATATCAACAAGCAGTGCAGCGAGGTTCTTTTTCTGAAATAAAGGGAATCCTGCAAAAATGGACAGAATTACAACCATTTGTAGAGAAGACCCACCCACCCAGACAAAAAGCCAATCATTACATTCACTTGCTTAATGGCAGTGTCATGTCATACTACAGAATAGTGTTAAAAGAAAAGACAAAAAGAAACAACTTAGATCAAGTTTTACTTCTGAGAAGGTTGACACCTAGTGAGCCAGGAGGTTGTAGTGCACAACAGAGTCTTGCCAAGGAGAGAAAGGGCACCAGAGATCGAGATTTCTGATATTCTTATGGAAACTGGATTGTCCTTCCAAAAAGTAACCACGTTCCACTTCATTCTCCCTTCCTTCAAGCCAAAGATGCCAGTTGGAGTGGTGAGTACAATAAGGCTCATTGTTTCTGGTAAACTAGGCACATTTTATAATTTTTTTTAATAAATTCACTAGGAAAATTATTGTTTCTGGTAAATTATGTACATTATACAACTTTTTTTAATTATGAAAAGGTTCATTAATGGCTGCTTTGGAAGGTTCAGAGTGGATTATGGGTATTTCCATTATTTCTTATAGGAAGCACAGTTTTGACTTAAAACCGACTTGAGTCAAGTCCAACCCTGTCAATGAATTAAATTCTTAAGTTAAGGGTCCACTGTATCAAGATATTTGTCTGTTATTCTCAGTTTTGTAGTTGCTTTAGCAGAATATCTTTGATAGAGATAAACTTTTGATCCCAAGAAAGAAAGAAAGCTCAAGTGAACTGGTAAAATTAAATGTTACTATTTATATTTGATACTGTAGAGGGAAGGAGTATTCATATAACTAAGATTACTCCACATTGCCACACTGTAGGTATCTACTAGGGATATTTCTTCCTTTTTTATGTTTTTTTTTTTTTTTTTTCTTCTTTAATCCATGGTGCTAAGGATTTGTGCATAGCTATTTCTACACTGGGATAAATGAATACCTATTTTGCTGAGCATATGAGTTATGCCTTAAGGGTCACCAGGAGTCAGAATGAGAAGAAAAACCAACAAAGACCTCTTTGTGTCAATTATTTAATGTTTATTGACTGCTATATATTCCTACCAGCAGTTATTTTATTTCAAATATTAGTATTCTTTACAAATCTACTTTCCTATATCATGAGCATTTTGTAATCTTACAAACTAAAAAGTATATTTGTGGTTGATGATTTAAAATGAGAGAGGTCTTTTGGGGATATTTCTTGTGATCTATTAGTTGTCACCTTTTTTTCCTTTCCTTTAGATAGAAATGGAAAAGTTCAGGGAAAGGTGGTCTAAGAGCAATACAAATAATAATCTAAATGTGAGGAGGAAGAGGAGGAAAAGAGAGTAGCATAAAGCAATTGTCAAGTTGATTCATGGCTTGTGTTTGTCAGGGGAATAATGTCGATACTTAGTTGTTTCTTCTAGATCCAGATAAATGAGAAAATAAATGATTTAAGAGCATTGAATTTTGCCTGGTGGTACTTTGTATGACCAATAACATGGTTAGAGAGAGAAACTTAAAATGATAAATATTACAGTAATGTTTAAGCCGGCTGTTTTACCAATTAGGAGATTTGCAGCCTTGTTTTTATACAACATCTAAAGCCTTTTCTTAGTGTCATTTTCTTCCATAGGAAAGTTAGCCTTTGTACCTTAAGCCAAATTATTATTTTGTTTATGTAATTCATGTGGAAACGATTATTTGTTTAAAAATATCGAAAGCAAATAAGTAAATATAAACTTTAAAATCAGCTCTAGTGTTCTTATCTGTAGGATATCATTACTTGGCTGTGATTGTAGATGGTTAGGCTTGTGCCTGAACGGTTATGGCAAGGTTATTTTCCATAATAAATAAGCCTTATAGTATATAAAAGTGATACTTTTTTCTTTTTTTGTTTATACTGACATTACAATAAGTTGAGATTTGATTATTAATTTATATTCTTCTCATAAGCTATAGATAGAATATTTGGTCAAATAATAATGTCTATAACTTGTCAATCTCTGGGTGTCATTTTTTTTTTTTTTTTTTGTCTTTTTGAGACAGGGTCTCACTGTGCAGTTGAGGCTGACCTTGAGCTCACTTTTGTAGCCCAGGCTAGTCTTGAACTCACACCTGTCGTCCTGCCTCAGCCTCCCGAGTGCTGGGATTACAGGCATGCGCCACCACACTCGGCTTTGTGATTGATCTTTTATTAAGGTTAATCATCTGTCTTCCTATTTTATTTATTTTTATTTTTTATCTTTGTTTTTTTTTTTTGTGGAACTGGGGCTTGAACTCAGAATACTGAAAATTTAAGTCAACTACTGATAAGTCAATAAAATTCCTTCTTTATGACATATATTTTTTCTGTATGATATTTGTATAAGAGATTGTTATAAAGATTTATACAGAAGTAAGGCAGGCGTGGTGGTGCATGCCTGTAATCCCAGCACGTGGGAGGCTGAGGCAGGAGGATCGATGTGAGTTCGAGACCAGCCTGGACTACAAAAGTGAGCTCAAGGCCAGCCTGAACTGCATAGTGAGACTGTCTCAAAAAGCAAAAAAAAAAAAAAAAAAAAAAGATTTATACAGAAGTAAAAAGTACCTGGACATGTTGGTACATGCCAGTCATCCTAATACCGAAGCAGGATGATAGAAAATTTGAGCCTAGCCTAGACAACTTGATGACTTAGTGAGATACTATCTCAGGATAAAAATAAAAGGAGCTGGGGATATAGCTCAGTGGGAGGGCATAGGTTTAATCCACCTTATGTGAGAAAAATCATGGATAACAGAAACAACTTTTATAGTGTTAGTGTTATTTATTGGCGTCTTGAACATAAAAAGAAGCAGTATAGTTAATTCTAGGTTTCAAGCACTCAGCAGCATTTGTCTCTGTTTTTTAGTTATTTCTAAATGGAATAAAAAAATGGATTGTAGAACTAAGGAGAGTCCTTTAATCTGTCCTACTTGCATTGTTTTTTTTTTTTTTTTTTTGGTTCTTTTGATTTGGCATTAAGCTATTTATGGTGGTAAAAGTCTATCTTAATTTAGAGCTAAACATCAGTGAAACCTTTTGAAATAAAAAAAAAAAAAAAGCTTTGAAATGGTTGATGTGGAAGAGGAACTAAATGTGATTAAGAACAGAATAACCCATATGTAAGAGCTATAGATAAACTTATCCTTAGAGCGTATTGAGTTCTCATGTCCCAGGAGAGAGATAGGTTATTTGTAGATCTCTCCTTCAGATGCTCTGCACATTTGTGCCTCTTGGAACATGATGTTATCAAGAAGAAGTACGCTGTCTTTAATCTGTGAAAGAAAAAGAATACGCTGTTGAAATGAGATGAGTGCTGTTGACTTAAGCATTGTTTGGTTTTGCTATTCCTATACTTTCAATTTTTATCTTCCAATATTATATGTATTAATTCATCTGAATGTTTTGATCCATTATAATGTGTTTGTCCAGTATCCAATTTGTAACTTTTGTCATGCCTCTGCCTATCAGCAGTGTATCTCCTTTCTGGATGAATTACCCATGTGTCCGACCGTATCCAGAAACTTGCTGCTTGTATATTTTCACCTGATTGTCCAAGTAATCATTTTTAATGTAATCTCACTCTCCATGACATTAGCTATCCCATTTCACTTGATGTATGTAAATTTAATGAGCATGCTGTCTTGTAAAGTCCATATCTATGAATGAAAATAGTGAGTGTAATGTTTGTAATTCAGCTGAAAAAATAGTTCGCTCTCTGGTTACTGTTCTTTGCTTGACTGCTCCTTAATGTTACAATGAGTTGCATATATGTGTTCATGTAATGAGATTACATCTTTTTTTTCTCAGTTTTGCCAAAGTAAATTTGAAAAGTGCTTATTTTGTACCAATATTTTACAAGTCTATGATGGAGTCAATGTTCCTGAAATTTGCAGTAGCAAACTGGTACATGCTTTCATTTATGGAAACTTCTGGCCTCTCTAGTTTTTACAAGCAATGTTTTGAAGTGTCATTAAGGCTGTTGGCCCAGCTTTATTTTAAGGTCGGGCTGCCACAGACTCATGTATATATCTTTATTCCTCTGGGTGGGCACAGTAGTACACAAAGTCACCCAGCTTGGTGGGTGACGTTCGGGAGGCATCTTCGCTCCATCCTCGCCTACAGCAGGTTCCACTAGGTAGTGCTTAGTCACAGACTGATCCTATAAGTGTCGTCAACTCTTGTGTGGTTTGCTAATGCTATGTGACCGAGATTAAGTTGAGCTTGGTCTGCACTGAAGACTCTGCTTTTAAAACTGGAGCTGGCTCCTATAAGTGGTGTAGCAGACCCATGAGACTATTTGAGGAATAGCTGATGCTCAGTGTGCAAGGACAGGGCTGTGAGTGTTCTTTCTGGCTCTAGTGCCATTGTCTAGAAAATGATTCCTACACGTTTGTCACAAAATGTGACTAACAAATTCTATTTAGGAACTCTTCTTATGTCTGACCTATGCGGCACATATTTAAAAAGTGAACAATGGACCACATACTCTGAAAGAGGCAGCACAGGTAGAGAACATTCTTTTAAAAATTACCTAGAAAGCAGAGCTAGTTTTGAGGGTTGGCTTTTTTTTCTTTTAGTGTATCAAAGATTGATGTATTTATATATTGATAGTCAGTTGAGAAGAAATTAGTGAAGTAGTGCAGAGCAGAATAATTGATATGCAGAAAGGGGGTCCAGTGTTAGGGAAAGATTAGTGTGGAAATGATTGGTAATATAATAAATAATAAAAGAGAAACTTTTCATAGAGATGGTTGACATTTTCTTATTGAGGATAATAGCTAAAACTGCCAGTTGAGTTGCATTGTAAGAAAATGTAAGGGTCAGGGAGCTGGAGATTTTCTTGGGACCACGAAAGAGGTAGTCTGGGAAGGAGAGAATTAAAAAGGGAGAAGATTGAGCTCATAGGCAGGGATCCTGTAGGTGAAGATGATGATGATGATGGTGATGTCACCTGTGGTGGAACGATTTTTAATTAATGAAGAGGTGCTTTGTGTCTTTTCACTAAGGACTGGACTGAGAACAGTAGAAGTGAAGTTTGCAGGTAGTAAAGCGTCAGAGGACAGGAAGGACAGTGTCTCAGGTGATAACTAGGCAAGGAGTGTGAGAGGAGACAGCAAAGGAGTTAGCAGCCTGTGTTCAGTGAGTCTTTCCCTCGGAAAGTGGGAGTTATGTAGTAATCAGGACAGATACTATGAAAGTAGGAATGGGGAGACTGTAGAAAACAGAGTTCAGGGGCTGGGGAGATAGCTCCGAGGCACAAGTGCCTGCTGGGTAAGTGCAAGGTCATGAGTTTGAACCCTGGTCCCACAAAAAAAAAAAAAAAAAAAGAAAAAAAAAAAAAACAGAGTTCAAGTCTAAGGCATAGATGTTTAGTATTGGAGCTTAAATGGGGCTTAGGAATGTTTAGCACAGTGCTTAGGCTCAAGCGCTTAACCACAATTTAATATCACAGGGATGCTAGAATTCTTGGTGGAGAGGTTTTCGGGAGAATGGGTGATAGTTCACAGGGTATCGTTACGGTGAAAGTGGGAGGAAATGGAAGTAACCCAAGAACTCTGTGTGTGGGAGACTCTTAAGGTCTCTGATTTCTAGGTGTTATGTTTGAAATCTTCTCTGAAGCTTTTGGTTTGTGTTTCTAGTGATTTTTGCCTTTCTCTTATCTCTATCTGGCCAGTCAGTGTAATTATTGTAGCTGAACTCTAGTTCTTTTTTGTTTTTTTTTTTGGTCTTTTTGAGACAGGGTCTCACTATGCAGTTGAAGCTGGTCCTGAGCTCACTTTTGTAGCCCAGGCTGGTCTCAAACTCGCACCAATCCTCCTGCCTCAACCTCCCGAGTGCTGGGATTACTGGTGTGAACCACCACGCCCGGCTAAACTCTAGTTCTTTTCAGATTAATTTTTTCTATTAGTTTAGAGATTTGAAAGAATTCTTTTTGTGTTTTAATGAATGAAGGATATTTTACTCATTTTTATTACATTTTTAAAAGTTCTGTTATTCAAAATTATTTCAGTTTTGTCTTTCGAAACTTTTTTTTTTTTTTTATACTTTACAGCTACTTTAAACTTCGGAACAAGTTGCAAATAGTAGAAAATGCTCCTGAAATCTTTATTTAGCCTCCCCAACGTCAACATCTTATATTAGGATAGTTATTAAAGCTAAGATGTGAACATTGATGCAATATTATTACCTAAACTAGGGAGCTTTATTTCCACTCATGTCTTATAGTCTAGGACCAATACCAGATGCTATGTTGCATGTAGTCATCATTTCTTCTCTCTGTCCAGCTATCAGGGACAGTTCCTTGGTGTTTGTCACTGTGGACACTTTTGAAGACTCCACGTTGTTTTTGTGAAGTGCCTTGAATTTGGATTCATGTGTCTTACTCATTTCTCCACCTTTGTGATTAGATGAAAGTGTATTTTGAGAAATATATCGTGGAGGCCACAGATCCTTCTCAGTGATCATTGTGCAGCATTGTATAATAGCACTGTTTCATTTTTTGTTTTTAGCCTGGCCCTTTTAAGGTGGAATCTGTTTTACTGTAAAGCAGATTTATTAACTTTTTTATAGTTAATAAGAAACAAGAAATTTGTACAGTCTCGAAAGAACTCCTCAATGTATTTTATTCTTTGGGTTCTAATTTAGTTACTATCATTGTATTCTTAAAGTTTGACTACTCAGTTATAGCTTATTCAGCTTGGCACTTGTGTTTATTTTTGGATACAGGGTTTTTCTGTGTAGTTCAGGCTGGAAGTCATTATGTGGCTCAGGTAGGTCTTATATTCATTGTGATTCTCCTACCTCAGTCTCCTGAGTGTGGGGATTGTAGGTAAGTGCTACCATGCCCAGTGTTCTTATCTTTCTTTGGTGTTCTTTTTGGTCTTATTTGGATCTTTTTTCTCTATCTTCTGATACTTCATCAAATTGATCTTTTTAACTCTGGTCTTTGTTCCTGTTTATTGTATTTCCGGGTTTTTTTCCTTTTTTTGGTGTCAATCAGACCAGGTAGCATGAAAAAATTATTCAGTGATTAATTTTTGCTATAGATTTTAATTGGAAAATAATCAACTGAAAGAAAGTAATTTTTTATGTTGTAACTCTTAGTTTCTCTTGACAAACTGACTAAACACTTATGAAGGTAGTGCTATGGATGAGGTAATTCGTAATGCTTGTTGCTATTATAGTAATGCAACTTGAACATAAAAATAGTATGCTTTTAAGACAGACTAAAGTTTTGTTTTGGACTTTCTCATCGGGTTATTGGAGAGATGGCAACTGTGTAGGGGCCTGAGATAAAGATGGACTGTGAGCCCGAACTGAGCAAAAAGGAGATAAAAAGATGCCTGAAAGCCAAGAAGAAACAGGCAGAGAAGGTCAAGCAGAAAGAGCTCAATGAGAAACAGCTAAGCCGAGCTGCTGTCTCTGACACTAGTCATACTACTGATGATGGTGTAGGTGCCAAGGAAGAGAGCCTTGACTCAAAGTATTACTACAAGATGGACAATCAAGCAGCAGACAAGCTAAAGGTCAGTGATGAGTATCTGTACCTATATGAGTTCCACGTAAATATCTCACCCCCTTCATCTAGGAATACAGTCACCTGTAGCTTCTGATTGACATCACCTTCAAGGTGACAGTTAGAATACATGCCAAAAGAGCTTCTAGGGACAGCTCATCTTCTATGACCTCCAAGATGAAGATGTCAAGTTGGCAGTCATGGCCAATTCTAGGAATTACAAATCAGAGGAAGATTTTATTCATATAAACAATAAACTGCATCAGGATGACATAGTTGGAGTTTAGCGGAATCCTTGGAAAACCAAGAAGGGTGAGCTGAGCACCATCCCCTATGAGATCACACTGTTGGCCCTCTGCCTGCATATGTTACCTCATGTGCACTTCAGCCTCAAAGACAGAACCACAATATGGACAGAGATACTTGGACTTGCTGCTGAATGACTTTGTGAAGCAAAAGTTTATCATCTGCTGTAAGATCATGACATATATAAGAAGTGTCTTGGATGAGCTGGGATTCTTGGAGATTGAAGCTCCCATGATGAATATCATGGAAAGGGGAGCTATGGCCAAGGCTTTCATCACTTGCCACAACAAGCTGGACATGAACTGGTACATGAGAATTGCTATGGAGCTCTACCATGAAGTGCTAGCTGTTGGAGGCGTTGGCCAGACTTATGAAATTGGATGCCAGTTCTGGAATGAAGGAATTGATTTGATTCACAATCCTATATTCACCACCTATGAGTTCTATGTGGCCTGTGTAGACTGCCATGATCTCATGGAAGTCACAGAAAAATTGGTTTTGGAATGGTGAAGAGCATTACAAGAAGCTACGAGATCACCCACTTATCACCCAGGTCTCCTGATGGGCAAGCCTGTGGTATTGACTTCACTTTGCCCTTCCAGAGAATCAGCATGGTGGAAGAACTGGAGAAAGTCCTAGAGGTAAGCTTTGTGAAATAAATCTCTTTAAAACAGAAGAAACTAGTAAAAACTGTTGACTACCTTCACCTCAGACCACAGCCAGACTCCTTGATAAGCTTTTCAGGAGGTTCCTGGAAATGATGTGCATCAATCCTACATTCACCTGTGCTCATCCACAGATCACATACCTGTTAGCTAAATGGCATCACTCTAAAGAGGATATGACTGAGCACTTTGAGCTATTCATCATGAAGAAGAATGTATGCAACACTTAACACTGAGCTGAAATTATCCCATGAGGCAGCAGTATCCCTTTGAAGATCAGACCAAGGCCGAGGCTATCGATGAGGACAAGCCCATTGCTCATCGTTGAGAAGTTCTCGTTGGCCCTGGAATGTGGGCTGTCCTCTATGGCCAGCTGGGTCATGGGCATCAGCCACATCACCGGGTTCCTCACAGACTCTGGTAACATCAAGGAAATGCTCCCATTGTCTGCCGTGAATCTGGAAGATAGTAAGACTGTAGCAAGCACTGATATGGCAGAAAGCACAATAGTTGGCACTTATATCTAGAAAATAATTCCAACTTATATAACTCAGGCATCTTCATTTTTGCAAAAAGATCAAGTCTGTGAAGGGATTCTTGTATATAATCATCCTTTTAACCTCAACAGTTCAGTTCAACCGGGAGAAAAGAGGAAGAATTTCTTTTTACTCCTTGTTATAAAATAAACCATTTGTTTCTTAAAAAAACAAAAAACCAAAGTTGTTTTGGTGATTGCTCAAATATTTTGATTGTATTAATCTAAATAGCAAATCATTAAGATTTTTCCATTTAAGTAGTATTTATATTCACTGAAATTTTTGCTTTATTCACTTTCTTCATCAAGCCTTATAATTTTTTGAATATTTCCTGTTTAATATTTTGTCTGTAACATATTTCATGAAATAGTAACATATGGGAACAAATTGCCACCAGAGCTGCAAACATGTATAACTTCATTGTCATATGTTTTGTGCATATGTAATGTGATACATATATTTTCCCCTATATAATTCTTTTTCATGTGTAAAGAGCAAGTCTTATTTTTTGTAATGCTGTTTCCTCCTGGGAATACAAAGAATGATGTCTGTTACATGGTTACATTTCTAATGGGTGTTTCTTAAGGTATATGGTATTGTGTAGTTGACTCCATACTTTTTTAGGGTAGTATTATTATTTCTTTTTTGTTTCCTTTTGTGATTTTACATTGAGATTGTTATCACATGTTTTTCAGCAAAGTAAGTATTGTGTTTAAGTGAGACAGTATAAGGCAGAGGAAAGCTTTAGTGAAACTGTGGGCTTTCCCTTTAATTCCAGATATAATATTATACTCCGGGTTATCCAGAGAGGTATGCAATGATGTACATAGATTGCTTGATATGTTAAAGGAGTTTGTTAAGAGAATTGGCCCACTAAATTATGAAACATAAATAATCAGTAAGGAGGTCAGTAGAAGGTTCCTACCAAGGCCAAAGTGGTATACAGATCCAAGTCCAGGGTGTGAAGGGTGGAGAATGTGTTGGAGAAAAGTGTCCCAATTCTAGAAGAGAGAGACTGAATGAAATCATCCTTCTTCTGCTTTTCATTTTTTTTTTTTTTTTTTTTTTGAGTCCTCAGTTGATGACTGTTTAGTGCTTGTCTATACTTCTTAGTCATTCCCTTGGTTAAAATTCTTGTTAAAGAGATTCCAGAACACTAGAAACAATCTTACAGACATGCCCATACAAGCCATCTGTGAATCCTTTAATCCAGGGGACTAACCTAACATTAACTATCATCTGAAATTAATCATTACAGTCACCTGTGTGTACTAATGTTATCTGGAAAAGCTTTCTCTGTTTTAAGAGAGCAGTAGCCTATATTTTTTTCCCCTCTCTTTCACCACTGGTTCTTGAAATTTAATTTCAGCCACAATTAATGGGCTTTCATTATTTAGTATTCTGTGTCTATTAAGTATTTTAATTAGCTTATTGAAGAAGCTGAATTATGTTTGACAAAGAATATTGAGAATTCAGAACAGAGATTTTTAATCCTCTCAGATTTCCCCACTTTTTATAACAATTATCCCCTGACTTTCCTATTACTTTCTCCCAGTGAAGTTCTTTTTATTTTTACTTCTCACTGAATAATACATAATGATTGGGTACTGTGATATTTTGACACATGTATACAATACACATTGACCAGATTATGATGATTAGTGTGTATGTGTTACTTCAAAATATTTACAATTTCTGTGTTGGAAACACTCAAAATCCTTTTGTTTTGAGATATAAAATAAGTTATTAACTACAGTCTTTCTTTTGTGCTATAGAACACAAGAATTTAATCTTCCTGTCTACCTGTACTGTATCTGATACTAATGCTCCTTAACACCTATGCTTCATGACCCAGTAACCTGGATTCTATTTTATTATTCTTTGGAGATTAACATTTTATCTTTTCCATATGAATAAGGATAGTTAGTGTTTGTCTTTCTATGCCTGGCTCATTTCCAGAAAAATTATTTCTAGATAGCATAAGCAACTTACATCATAATTCAAAAAAATCTCTACGTCTTATTTGGCTCAGAATACCCAAGTAAGTAAAATAAACAAACATTCTTGAATCTCTGCTTCATACCAGTATGAATAGAGTAGGTTGTTATAGGTGTGCTCTCTTAGGGATTTGAGTACTACAAACAGTACTGCCCTGGGATACTCAAATTTTAGAAATAGAGCAAAACTACCGGTAATTTTTTTTTTTTTTTTAAAGAGTTGAACTATAGCTTTCAGGGTATTTAGAGTCTTAGAACACTTAATATGTGTTAAAACCATGCAATATAAAGTATTCAATATGTTATAATTTACAGTTTGTTTTGATTCCATTGACTTAGAATGGGGCTCTGGTAATTATTTCTCTTTAAATGTGTGTGACTAGGGTACAAGTAGTTTTTGTGTAGTGCAGGACCAACAGGAAAGTCTTAGATATCTGGCCCTGGTCAGTGCTGATCGCAGCACTCTAGTCACTGTGAAAGCCAAAATGTCCCCAGAATTCTGCAAATACTGTTCCTTACATGATGGAAAAATCTCCTGAGAATTAGTAACTTACAGAAAAAAAAAAGAAAAGAAAATGCCCCATTATTCACACAACTTCAAGGATATTTCTAAAGAGTAACAAGAGTAGTAATTGCTGCCTTATTTTGGGAATGTCACATGGAATATGTTCTAAGTTCTTAGAAATTTTCACCAAGGTGAAAGGAAGATAATTTTGACATTAAAGTATTTTCAGGGTTTGGTAGTAAAAAACTGAGTCAGAGATAGTAGCTGATGAATGTAACACTTCCATGAAATTTCAAAGAAATTTAACTTTCTGCATTCCATTGGTGATGCAAAAGCTTGATTTTTATTTCTCCATTCTGAGTGGATATGGAATTTGCATGTGTTCATGTTCTTTACATTTCATAAACATGTGTCACCCAAGGGCAAAGTCAGAAGGAAATCCATTGAGCTGCCCTTTTTGCTCCTCTCTGTTCTAACTTCAAGCTTCCTTTCTGGTGCAGAACAACCACTTAAGACCTTACTGGCTAGAAATTGATGCGTTAATGCGGATTTACCACCTTGGTACTTTTAGTCAGAATCAGTCCTATAATAAGATATAGTATGCATATTTTGGTTGGTGCTATGTGAGATGTTAAAATTTTAGGTGGTGCTTGTTTTTATATAAGCACAACTTTTATGTGGTTAGATCATTAGGTATATCAACTGGTTAATATTTTTAGCAGGGCTTGGAAAGACAAAATCATAGAATGTTTTTCATGATAATGGGATTTGTAGTATGTATTTGATAGTAATATGTTCTTGTAGCTAGCCATCAGAATATGGAAAATGGTAGTTCATGTATTTTTAAATTTTCATAATATACAGCAGCACTTTTTTTTTATTTTTTTAAATGTATTTAGTACAGGGTCTCACTACATAGATTGGACTCATAGTGATCCTCCTGTTTTCAGCCTTCCAAATGCTGGGATTACAAGCGCATGCCACCAGGCCTATTCTCAGTGGTGGTCTCAGTCCTTGTCTCAGTGTGCCCGAAGAGAAGTGAACCCTGGTCCCTGCTTCTGCCTAAGCAGATGCTTTAATCTGCTGAGCTATCTGGCATACCAACAGCAGCTCTGTCAAAAACAGTGCAAGATAGCTTCAGGTGCAGCTGTTGTAAAATAAATAAATACATTGAAATTGTGAATCCCAATGACCTCGTGAAAGGCAGAAACCTTCAACTGTCTAATTATCTATAGTTATGTGAATATAATTTTAATAGCCTGATGCAAATTTAAGGTTTTTCTGGTAAGCACTTTACCTGTTAAAATAGTCTGTATTGCTTTCTTCTGTGTCTCTTTATTTTTCTTCCCTCTTTTTCCTCTGGGTAGGACTACACGTAAATCATTCCAAAACAGTTAATGCTGCTTTAGTCACAAATTATTGATTTTTCCATTCATAGTGTATGTAGAATTGCTGCTCTCCTTGGATTCTAAAATCAGCCATTTTAATTGTGTTTTCCAGGAAGATATGAATTTAAATGAAGATAAAAAGGCACCATTGCGGGAAAAGGACTTCAGTATCAAAAAAGAAATGGTGATGCAGTACATTAATACTGCTTCTAAGACAGTAAGTAAAACTGTCAAATTGAAAAATGCTGCTGAAACATGTTGTAATGTAGGAAACAATGCATTTGTCTAATGAAGTGCTTAAGCTTGAGCACAACTATAATCAGAAGGCTTTGAATATATAATTAAAGTCAAAAGAATTATGCTAAATTTGTTTAATTTAAAAACTATTTCATATCTTACTAGTTTTAAGATGTTTTTATATTTTGGCCAGTTGCTTTGCTAAGAAGTACTGTAGTCTACTCTGAAAGACCTTTTCCTTTTAGTGAATGAAGAATTGATTTCCGATGTCACCTATAAATTTGGGTGATGTTTGTATTAGAGGAAAGGAAGACTGATTTTACTTTACCTATACCAGAATACATAACAACATATTTTAAATGTGAGTTCCCTAATGGATAAAATTATCTTGTAACAAATTATAAATGTGGGTATTGAAAGGAGCATTAAGTCCTCATGTGGCTGCCAGTTTTCCAGGGTAACATGAAATATGTGTGTGGAAGTAATGACTAAATGTCTAAGTAACCATGATTGGTACACAGAATCAATGACTTTTATTTCATGATACAAATGAGCTTGACTACTAGCCGTATACAAATTGGGAAGAGTTAATGAAAAATATCAAAGGAAAGCCAAAGAAGCTAGAGACAGTAGAAAATTTATGATTTTTCGCCCAAAATATGATAGAACTAGATTAATAAAAATTAGCTTAAAATACAGTATTAGTTTTCATTGTATATTTTAGCCCAAGACCAGGTTACAACCATACAAGTTATTTATACTTACCTCCATCTATCAATTAGACCTGTCATGGCTCTAAATTATTTCTTTTGTAGGAAGGACTCTAGTGATGTTTAATTTTTAAGTATGTCTCATGTTTTGGCAGTCTTGATCTTTAGTTGTACAAAGTGTTGTGCTTTTTCCAGCTCTTTATATTGATGGGTTCTATATCCTCCTGTTGTGATACTGATGCTAAAGTCTTTTGTTCTTTACCGACACTTAGATAGCAAACATCAGCTTTGTGTAGGCATCAGTTCATATGTTTTGGATCTGCTTATTTATCTTGTCTGACCATTGGCATTTTATTTTACTTCTTTGATTTCTAATTTTCTATTCTATGACATGGCAATACTTACATCATGCTCATTATCATTATCAGCATTCAGTTAAATTGTTTATTCCATTATAAGAACATAACATTTAAACTGGATACAGTCTTTTGTGTATGTGCATTTTTGCTACTGAAATCATTATGTCATAATTAAAAATATTGGTGAAGCTACAGGTAAAAAGTACATATTTGCTATTTGTGAGTCTACATTTTTAAGCCAGTTGTTCATTTAACTTTTATTTACTCAGTGTCAATGTCAGACAGCTTTTCAAGCCTTGAGATGAGAATTAGGGTATTCTATTCTTCTGTCCTATGGCACAGGCAGGGACACATGTACATAGATGATGTGAAGTGTGCAAAAAAAAAGAGTGAGTGGAATTGGAGAGCAATTTTATATGTAGAAGTCAGGGAGGACCACTTTGCTGGAGAGTTGTAAATCTAGCAAGTTTATCATTGTATAGTCATTAGAACTGGTTATATCTCTTAGAACAGATTTAGGAAACGTTAGGATATTGGAACACTTAAATTTTGGATCTGGAGCAGTACATTGACACTTGAGAGAAGAACAAGCCTTAGGAAGTGTCCAAACTTTGTAAGACTGGCTCTATTTGTGTTCATATTCATTAATTTTAAACTTTAATCCTCTAATTATTTTGGACTAAGGTTGAAATTTATTTACCAGAATTAGGTAATTGAATTATCAGGATTGGACCAGATTGTTTATCTAAAGTGTGATTATTGCGTTGACTTATTTAATTAGTGTGTGGCAGGTCATGGCTTTTCCTAGGAGAGTGCTGGATAATGTGGCAGATGTTTAACACTATAGAAAGTTCCAGCTGACCAGTCACTTCTTTTTGTTCTGTAATAGAAGCAAAATTTATAAACTCTAGCTTATGGAGTTTTGTCCTGCCAGTTTATTTACATTATGGAATGTTTCCTACTCTGAGGAAAATAGTCAGAAATTCATGTTCTGTGGTAAATATGGGGATTTGGTGTCACATGCTTTTTTTAATGATTTTTAAGCCTTGAGATTGTGTGTGTATGTGTGATTACTTTTTGGAAAACAGTACTCATGCTTGCAGTTTATGATTTAAAAATGTTTAAACATGTTAACATAAGAGTAGGTCTAAAGTTACTGTTTAGTAGGTTAAAGTTTTCTGTTTGGTTGTTAGAACAGAATAAACAAATGCCACCAGTCAATACAGTTTATTCTTCAGATCTTGGGAACTTGGAGTTTAGGTTGCTGAATAGTAACACTGAAATTTTGTAGTTAGGAAGCGTTCCAAACTCCTGTTAAGTAATTATCATGCTAGAGGCCAGTACTACTAGGTTTTACCTTTACTACTTCCTAGGCAGAGGTCAGTGGTCCAAGTTTGCTCGGAGGAGTCAGGTGGCAGCTCCCCTTGGGGCTCCTAGGCTGGTTTCCCTCTTTCTATAAGAGCCCTGCTCAGGAGAGCCAAATTTCTTTTTCTTTTTCTTTTCTTTTTTTTTTTTTTTTTTTTTTCTGCCACTGGACATAGTGTAGAGAGGATGTTTAAAGCCCAGTATCATGAATCCGCTGCTCTGCCCTAATGGAGTCCTGTTTTCAGGCTCTTCTATTATGTTGAGTGCTTCATGCTCTTATTTAAGCTGCTCAGAGTTCTTTCTTTGTGCTATGTGCCTGATAAGCCATCCATAGATCTCTCCAATTCTAATTCACTCTGGAAATTGTTATTTCCATTCAGGGATCATGGTAGAAATGCTCTATCACCTAGGTGCTAAGAACATATATGAAAGGGGTGCTACAGACTCTGTGGTCATGCCTTGTCATGTAACTCACCTCACACATTAACAGCAAGTTTGTTGGACAAAATGTCTTTAGTTTTCTTTGATTAGACAGCTGGAAAGTGAAGCTATTGCACAGTTGTTGGTAAGGACCTTGAAAGTAGATGTGACATGGTAAGCAGAATGAAGAGGATTATAGTCTGGAACAGAGCAGACAGTGGTTTTCTAGGCCACAACTACTTGAGAATTTTCATTATTTTCTAAATGCAAGGGAGCAGGAAATTAAAACACAAATCTGCCATATAAATGTACATAATACTGAACCATAGGTATACTTGCTCAATGTGTCTTATCTGTTTTTATTCCCTAGTTAAAGCAGCTTTTTAGATATTATTAAAAGATAATTGTAGGTGAGATTCTTGTGGTAAACCAGAGTTTAGGCGAGTTACCTGTTTTTTCTTCTTTTCCTTTTGGGATGGGTATGTCATCCTCTATAGTTGAGATAATAGTGTTTATCTTCTTGTGTGTTCTTGAGTTAAATTTAGGGTGAGGTCTCTCTCTAGGAATATTATGCTTGCATAATGTTATAAGAATCTCCTATGATGGGTGGCAGGTTGTCATGGAGTAATTTATACACAATTTAAAATACATGTTAAAGGATTCTTGTTCAGAATAGGATTTAAATCAAGAAGATAGGTTTTTCTCTGTCACAGAAGATTTTAAACATCAACTGTGCAGTGTATTATTTCTATTTGTTGAAACAAAAGCCTTGAATTTGCTGTTCTGACCATAAGTTTTTCAGGGTAACCTATGGCCATATGAAAGTGGAGCTCAGGAAGCCAAAATCTTTGTCAGAGAAGTGAAATTAAACCCTTGAAAGGAGTGGATGATACTTGAAGGAGGGAGATTCAGAGGAACTTAGAGTCAGAGGAGAAAAAAGATGGTCAAGTTTTGGGAACTCAGAATGGAGAAGCAGAAAGATATGTGGTTCTTCTTGCAGTGAGAGGGTATCTGCTAGAGAGGGAGGGGGAGAAGGCAGAAGGAGAGACAGAGACTGAGACAGAGATAAAGAGAAATTGATTTAAAGGAATTTTGAGAAAATTTGTTCTTTAGTATGTATTGTAATGTATTTGACAGAACCTTTTGGCAAAAGTGAGCATTTGTTCATTAGTATTTTAGGATTGACTCTTTGCCCCAATTTATTTTTGTATATCATGATGATAAAATTGTCTAGACCGTTTACTTACTATATAGGTTACTGCTCCCTGCTAGCCTAGCATGTAGACTTTTTGCCTGCACCATTAGGTATTGAAAAGTGCTTTAAAAATTTCAAAATGTATACTTGTACTTCTAGTTAAAAGCCCTTCTGAGTACACTAGCATTAAATCAGAAGTTGTGACATGCACCCAGCTCCCCTCTCTCATTTGTCGTTGGCCTCTTTCTCTGTTGCAGGGACGTGATGATTACAGGGGAGCTGCTATCCAATAAGGAAGACCTAGTTCCACACTCTTAGCGGTCTTACTATGTGGATGTTCATCCTTTAGTTTTATTTGTTTAGCTTTTCCCTTTTTGATTCTTTTGCAGAAAAAGCAGAACTCTTCTTTTGTATATACTCCCTATGACTTCGTTTTCATTTTTGTCTTTCCTAAGCGGATTTCTCTGTGGCAATGAGCATTCCAGGCCTTAATTGGAAAAGTTTTGATAGTGTAACTTTAAATTGTTGCCTAGAATTTCAGGATGAAAAGTAAAGTTAAAGATCAAAAATCGTAGAATGTAACATGAGCAGGCATGTAGAAGAAGCATAAACAGATTTAAAACTGTGTGATAAAATGGCTGAGTCTGAGTTCAATGACTAAATGTGGGAATATGGATTCTCATACATCTGTGTAGGTATACATATAGTGTATAGTTGTGTGTTTCTACATACTGGTGTACGTGGTATAGTATTTAAAAGGATTTTGAGGTGTCTTATCATGGTACCACTTGTTTTAGCTTAGTGGGATGTGATATTATCAAGTATAGAGGACATAATTTCTGCAGTATGAACCTTCTGGGAAAAGTATGTTTTGAGAAAATGTTAGTCATCTGTTCAGATTTATGTGCGTTTGCTCCTCTTCTCTTTTCTTTTTTCTTTTTAGTATTGGGAGTTGAACTCAGGACCTTGCGATTACATGTGGGCACTTGTGCTTCTGAACTATATCGCAGGCTGTGTGGATTTTGTCTAGATGGAAAATCTAGAATCACTGTTTTATCATTGATTTGTTAATATTGTTGTAGTAGTGAGGGCATATCCCTGTTCTTAAATGTCTATATTTCATGTTTAGAGTTCTTTTTCAAGTGCAAATTTTACAAAATACTGTCAGATACATATAAGTAAAGCACCATAGCTATGAAGAATTTCTCTGTGATATGTGGCATCTCATGGAAGATGATTGAGAGAAGAGCCTCTTCCATTTTGAGAGATAAAACCCCTAAGAACAGGAGTCAGCTAGAAAAGGGTGTATTTGTTTACTTTTAAGTCTTTACCTTCCTGCTTGGTATGTTAAAATTAGATGATTAGATAAGTTTAGAGTTGATTAGTTTAGACTTAGTTAAGATGCTTTCAATTTTTAGTTATGTTTAAGTGGAATAATACTATGCATGCTTAAGTCCCTAATGGGGTAATAGCCTCAGTGTACAAACAGCATTCATTCCCAATAGTATGTAGGCCTCCCCTCAAGAAAAGAAATATGATTGCCATAGCCTCTTATGTGATGCAAAATTATTTATTTACTCTCTACCTTACCAGAAACTATTCCAGGATAGACTAAGCAAATCAGGGATCCTCTTGTGGGATTCATAGAAGGCAAAATAGTCCAAAAGTAAATTTAGCAAATCTCAAGTATAGATCATTCTTGGTATACTGGTGTTATATTAGGTTTTGTTTGTTGGATTTTTTTGGGGTAGAAAGCTGTACTGTATTATTTTGGTGAGTTTATAAACGTTTTCTGGCATTAGTTTTGTAATGAATGGCTTTGTTGTACTGTTTTAGTAGACATTTAGTAGTTATTAGATCTTTTAACTTACTTTATATCTGGTATATATTGTATGTCCATTCAGGCATTTCTGTGTTTGTAAGTGGTGGGAAGCCTCAGAGAATATGTGATATTTTAAGCTACTCCAAATCAGTGCTGCAGCTACAACTCAAAAGCATTTTTTTTTTTTTCAGTGAGAATGCTTAAAGTGTACCTTCAGCAATTGTTATGTGCATTTTATTTTGCAGTTCTAGAGATTGAAATGAGGGCCTCATGTATGTTAAGCAAGAGCTCTACCACTGAGCTACCATATATAATACTTGTTGCCCCCCTGTAAAGTGCAAGAAAGATGGAGAAAACATAAAACAGTATGTTGGTGTCAGTTATCCTAAGAACGTCTCTGACTTTTAGATAGAACCTTTTCATCTATCCCAGGAAGCCAAGTCTGTCGTAGTGTAAAACTTCCCTACACATTTGTTTGTATTTTACCCTAAAAACAGTCCTTGCATTTCTGGGCAGATTTATCACTCAAAATACACCATAGCTTATGTTTACCCATATTTTAAAATGTGGACTACTTCTTTTAATCTTTAGATTTCCAACCCATTTTTTAAAATACAGTTTAGGTTTTGTTCACTTGCATATGCATGGGATGCTCACATGTGTCTCCTGTTTCTGCATTTCTTGTAATGTGACGACTATTGTGAGAGGCGGCATCAGATTGAGAAGTTTGGGTTTTTATCCTCTTAATAAGAACAGGAATATCACTCCCTCCATCATTTTATTTCTTCTCTCTCTCTCTCTCTCTCTTTCTTTCTTTGGATTCAACTCAGGACCTTGTGCTTGCTCTTATTCCACTGAGGATCTCTCCAGCCCTGAATTACTGTATTTTAATGCTTATGCTTAGTCATTTTGTTCATATTGCTGTAGACATCTTCTTTACCTGAAGTTTATTCTTCACTACATTTCACAGACTCATGGGTAAAATACTAAGTTTTGCATGTTGATAACAGTCTATTCCCTTGTTGTTGGATATAAATCTTTGCCTTAGAAGTTGCCCATTCTGGTGGGATCTTAAATAAGTCATACCATTTCTTTCTAGCATAAAGCATGACAACATTACTGTCAAAAGGCTGCTGATAACAGTTGTATGTTGAGTTGGTGCCGAAAGAAATGATGAGAAGACCTGATGAAGGTAGCTTCAGAGGACTCAGTAAGATTTGTCCCTCAGTGAGCACAGAACTCCAGAAGCAACTCAGCTTTATTTTGACCTAGTAAACGTGATCTCATGCATAATCACTTTAGTAAAGGAGGACCATGTGTATAGTTAGGAATGTGACCACAATCTCTATTTACTTCCACCTTTTCCCTATCACTAGGTTCACATAAATGTTAATTTTTAACATTTTAAGCAGGGTAGGAGACAACAAACAGGGAGCCATCAGGTGAAGCTGCTATCTACCTTCTTGAATCCCAGATTTCTCAGATTCCTAAGTGACAGATTACAGCTGTCCCTGGGCTTTGTTTATTGCTTATTGAGATGCTAATTAGGCTTTTGTCTCTATAGAAGACTAGCTTTTATTTTTTGTGCTGAAAAATAATTTTTTGAAGTATCAGGATGAGGACTGCAGACTTTTGATCCATAGCTTGTTGATGAATCTGTCCTTATCGCTAAACAGTACAGAGCCAACATACTACTATACTTCCACCCATGTGATAACATTAAAAGGATTAAGGGTTTCAGTGCCATTCAGTTCTAGACAATTCTGACAGTTGTTTTGCAAACGTATCAGTATACTGTTGAAGAGACAGGATCTCAGCAGTAATACATTGTAGAGGAACAATTTGATTTTTTAACATAACAACAATTTGTCCTAAGTCATTTATCTTTAAAGTCTATTGGAACAGTGTCATGGAAGGGGACTCTTGCCTCCGGTGATGTAGTTGTGCAAGAAATCAGATTCTACTTCTTGTCCTGAGAATATAGATGTAGCTGTAGTGTTAGCCAGGGAGTTTCCTCTATTGTCTTTAGGTCTGGCCCACAGCAAAGAGCATTAGTCTCTTTCAAGTTGTGAAGTTACTTTGTCTTTCATATTGTCTCCTTAAGTGGCCCTGTCTACTACCTATAATGTTTCTATCTAATTTCTGCTACCTACAACATTCCCCCCTCTGAAGAAGTAACCTGAACTCTCGTGAGCAAATTCATGGCCGATGACCACTGTGGCTTCTTTAGGCTGAAAGGAGTCATAGTTGTCAACAGGCAGTTAGAGATACTCTCTAGAGCTTCTACCTAAAGGCTCTCAATAAACATGGGACATTTTTATCTTGGGTAGATAGAATCGCTTTAGATTCAGAGAAGACAATGCCAAACAAACTATTAGACATACATGGGCTAAATAATAACATCAGCAGGATAATTATGAATGCAGTCAAAATGTTTTTCACCAAGTAAAGAGCAATGACAATAACAAAGATAGGGCCCAGGGACCTCAACATTTTACATACCATTCATTTGATATCTAATATTTTGGACAATCTGGACCTACATTTTGTAGGTTCATTTGCAGAGATCTTTAAATTGGGATTTATTCCCTTTTTATCTTATATGGCCATTGGATATTGTCATTCAGTCAGATTAAACCAATGTCCCAGTTAGTAATTTGGATATGGCCCCCATTGTAAGCAAGGGACACTGCCACAATTTTTTTTTTTTTTTTTTCTTTGAACATTGAGGCTGAGTATTATGTTCTAAAAGCAAGGCCTGGCTCCATCTATAGTGCCAAAGCTGTTTGACAGGGTACAGTCAGTGTTTCTTACATTGACAGGATTTTATCTACACATGGACAATATATCTCAGTTCCTGTGCTTTCCCCCGCTTGGACATTGACTATGAAGATATCATGACTGTGGGTGGTTTGTCCATAACTGCTTATATTTTGAGAACTATGGAGAGAATGATGCTAATGTTTAATATTGTAGGTTTTTGATATTTGCTAGTTATTTTCTCCTTCTGTGGATCTAAGGAGTTTGCAAAACTGTAGTGCTGCTGTCCTGTGCCCAGTCCCTCCAGTCTTTTTTTTTTTTAAATGTATTTAGCACAGGGTTTATAGGGGCTCATTACATAGATCAGACTTGTAGTGATCGTCCTGTTTCAGCCTCCCAAGTTCTGGGATTACAGGAGCATGCCATCATGCCCAGTCTCAGTCACCAGTGTCCAGGAGTGGGACCAGCACGCCACTCCTCCTGTCTTTTGATATTGAATCTCATGTTATTTCATTTTATGGCAATTTATATCCCCCACACTCGCTTCTTCAGGAGAGAAAAACGATGCTATACAGTGTTAAGGAATGACACTTTTCTATGTAGAGTTAATTAGATAGCTCTAGGTTTTGCAATTTCATCTGTAAGTTTCATTAAACCTCTTAATGGTCCATGACATACACACAGATTTTAATAAAATACTAGTTTTAGCCTTAATTTCTGTGCTATGTTTTTACAGTGCTATCATCTCACATGTGGTTATAGTGTCTTATGTGGGATGCATCCTGTTTTGTATGCCACTCATAGTTGGGAGCTTCAGCCTGTCCTTCAGTGTTATATCCCATCCCTGGAAAAATTGGTCTCATCTGCTTGTGATGTCTATAAGTTAGAGAGTGTGTTAAATCTATCACAGCATGAAATCACTTCAAGTGCTGTGAAAGGCTATCGTAAAGAATTTAAATTGATTGCAGATGTTAGTGCAATTAAGCAGGCCTGATGAGCTAAGAATCATGTTTCTCAGATTTGAATATGAATACATTTAAAAAAATTACTGGTGTGCTCCATGTAAATGGAATTCATAGGCATCTGAGAGTTTTTATCACCTGTTTTAAAATGGTTCCAAAACAGGAAAAGTGATATACAACCCCTTATGCACATATTTGAATTATTAGTTTTAAAATAAATATGTTTTAGTCTGTTTTAAGTATGTAGTTCTGTGGGGAACTGACACTGAGCATTTATTATTTTCTTCCCTATTTCATTTGTCTACCAATTAACCACATTTAGTGCCTGTACTTCATTTAAAAATTATTCCAGGGGTCTTGGGAGATAGCTTGGTGGTCTCAGTGCCTGCCTGGCAAGCATAAGGACCCTGGTTCGACTCCTGTTACCACATGCCATCAAATCCAGAACCCCAGGTGTGGTATGCCAGCAATTGAAACCGGGCATGGTGGCACATGTCTATAATCCCAGCATTGGGGGGGGGGCTGAGACAAGAGGATCATTATGTGTCCAAGCTGCATAGTGAGACCCTGTCCCAAATAGATGGATTGATAAATTGGTAGATAGATAGATTAAAAATTATTCCACAGGAAGCAAGTGTCATTACATCCTAATTTCTAAGAAAAAAATGAGTATGGTAAATAAGCCACATGAGAGTGTACTTGCTAGAGGCAGAGGACTGTTCAGATCAGCAAGTGGTAGAGCTCTGTCTACCTTCAGTTGCCTTTGCTTTAACTGCTGAAGTATAAAAAAAAATTTGTATTATTTGAAAAAGCAGCATACTGGGTTTCAAATTAGGAAGTTCTAAAATAAGATTGTAACAAGATTAAGTAGAGTGTACAGTGTGTTCATTTTCAATTTATTTCAAATTGATCTGTTCCTATTAAATAATTAAGCTCATCAATTTCTGTAACACATTGTAAATTGTTATGGACATTAACATTTTATTATATATAGTAGTGTGAGGTAAAAAAATGGTAATTACCTTTAGATACTCTTTAAATATTAAGAAAACTGTTGACATTATTTGAATTATAGTAACAATAATTTTAAACAGGAACAAAGAATACATTTTTTTTTTTGGCTACAATGTGAAAATTAAAGTTACACTCTATGAAATTTTGTAAAACCTCACAAAAGTAATTTAAACTCACAGAAGAAAAAGCAAGAGTAAAATTTTTAAGAAAAAAACAAAGGTTAAATAAAGGTAACAAGTGCACAGTTTTATAGTTCTGAAAAGTAACAAGACATCAAGTAATCTGGTTGTTCTGTTAACCATTATTTTTTTTAAAAACTGGGATTATAGTCATGAACCACTATACTCAGATTTGGCCAGGAGGGGCTGGCATGACATGTAGTACCAGGGATCAAACCTTACTGTTTTGTTTTTAGGGGTTAAAAATGCACTTGTTTCTAGCCATAGTACTGATCTGCTACATTATGCAGCTTAAAAGCTTTTGGTATGGGATATGGAAAAGCTTGGAATAGAGCCACTTTGTAAACTCTGAATAGTTCTATCAAAGCTCATAGCCAATGTAAAGTGGGACTTGGTGTGTAAAAGTTACAACTGAGGCCTTCATACATCTGAGTCAAAGCTGGACTGAGGAAGAAACAGTTAATACGCAAATCACTGGATCTAGAAACACAGTCTTTGGTAAGGAGTGGCCCCTGCTTTGGTTTTTCCAAGCTAAGACCTTCTCCTGCAAGGTCATCTGTGATTTTTTTTTTTTTTTTTCCAGTTATCTTGCCTATTCCTAATTTGAAACAAGTTTTAAAACAAGTTACTATAACCTTATCTTCCTAAAGCCTGAATATACTGCATCACAGGACAATGTCTTCTGAATTCCCACATGATTACATTAGCAAGTACAGATAGTATAGCACTTTCATAAACAGTTTGAGGGCACAAAAAATGTACTTGATATTCACAGAATTCAATTTACAGAACTGGACATGGCTGTAGGCATCTATCACTGTGTATTAAGAATAATGGAGAGATTGGGTGTGGTGACGCGCACCTGTAATCCTAGCTGTTGGGAGGCTATAAACAGGCAGAGTACTATGAGTCCAATCTAGTAGTGAGACCCTGAATGCCCTGTAGATCCATTCCCTAAAAATACCAAACACACACACACATACACACACACACACACACACACACACACACACACAAAACAACAACAACAACAACAACAACAACAATAAAAAACCCAGAATACCTCGTACTGGGTGTCTACTTTCTGAACCTTAAAGAGGGCTCTCTTTCCATTTCTTTCCCTCTCTTTTCTTTTCCCTTTCGGGTCACAAAAATACTTGTTTTATTGCCATCTCCCATAGTTCTTACTGTTAAGAATAACTGATTCAGTTCAAACTGACTCAAAACAGAGCATGTTTGCTTCTGTATCTAAGAAGGTTAGGGGTTGATCTAGGTTGTGAGAAAACTTAGCCATTCCCTCTTTGCCTTGTAGACCTGTTTTACTGTGTGTTGCCTTCATTCATGCAGGTTCTTTCTATGGTGAATCCAAATGGTTAGCACAACCTTCCAATTTAACTTCTATAGTTTAGGCCTGTAGACCTCAAAGAGTTTAGAAACGTAACTGTTGATATGTGGAAAAAAAAAAAGACCATGTATATTTCTAAGCCAGTGTGCTTATTTATCATAAACATGTACATTGTATTACTACCTTATTATATTCATTTTGTATATAGACTGCTAATGTAGTATTTCAAATATATTAAATGTGAAATATTATTGTTAATCTTTTATTAGTAACTGCCTTATTTTCACAAATGAAATCAATTTTTGTTATTTTGTTATGACAGTTATACTAGATTCATGACATAATGTGAGCATGGCTTTTTTCTACTTTAAAATAGTCTTATATATTGTCCAGATTACTTGATGTCTTGTTACTTTTCAGAACTATAAAACTGTGCACTTGTTACCTTTATTTAACCTTTGTTTTTTTCTTAAACATTTTACTCTTGCTTTTTCTTCTGTGAGTTTAAATTACTTCTTTCCTTTTGTTGTCTATTCCTTTCCTTTCACTTTCAACCACTGCACTTCTCCACTTCATGTTAATCTCTGTTCTCCTTTCTTTTTCTCTTCTTTCCCTTTTCTCTCTCTCTCTCTCTCTCTCTCTCTCTCTCTCTCTCTCTCTCTCTCTTTCTTTCTTTCTTTCTTGGTAGGGATCAAACCCAGAGCCTTGTATCAGCTAAGCATATGTTGTACTACTGAGCTATATCCTACTATTAACTTTCTGATTTCTTCGTTTTACTAGTTTCTTTGTTGTTGTGCAGCTAATCAGACCATGTTCCATTTAGCCAAGTATAATAAGAGTCTCAGAATATGTTATTTTGACTTTAGTGTTGCTGTTCTCTTTGCTGTTGGATTAATGATCATGGTTCTTGCTGTGCCCTAGTTCTTTTTCTTTATGAGCTGAACTTGGGCATAAAAGACATAAACCCATGAGTCTAGGTTGAACCTTTCATTCCAGGTAAAATACATCCTGATAAAGATATTAACTGTCTGCATATGATGGGGACTTTCAAGCCTCACAAACTTGATTGACCAACATGCTAAGATTCAGTATGCATTTCATTAGCAAGGTAGAATTTAAAACAATTGTATACACTAGTAGTTAAAAACTACAGTGGTACTTAAGTAATTTGCAGTGTCTAATATTATCAGTCTTGGTTTCTCTTCTCTCATATAGCAGTCTTATTTAACAAGTCACGTGATAGAGTTGTGTGGTATGTTGAGTGATCTGTCGAGATAATGACCCATGGTTCTAGAGTAAATGGATCCTGAAATTAATTTCATGTGCCCATAGCAGCCTGTGCATCTTCTGTCTTAACTGTTTCATATTTCATGTAGTAACTCACTTAATTAGTGGGATAGACTCGAACTTCCATGGAGCGGGGAAATACTTTCCACAGTCTAGACTAGAGTTGGTGTTACTGTTTTGGAGCACCTACTTCCTGGGGAGCACCCATAGGGCTCTGCACAACTCTGGATCTTGGGACATGTCTGCAGATACCATGTAGATGCTTCTGCCTATGATGTGTGCTCATTGCTCTCCATGTGCCTTTGCATTGAAAAGATCCTATTTTTAATGCTAATAAAAATAACAGGTTGAGATCCTACTTGATGTGTAATCTTGGATCTTTTAATGCAGGGTTTACATTTGATACATATTTTTCCCTAATTGTTCAAATTGGTATGTTCATTGTATTTTAATATTCTGGGGTATTTTATATTTGGCATGTGTCTTTGAATACATTTACCTTTTAGGGCCATCCAAATAGCTCAGTGAATGCAGGTGCAGGGTCTGGGGTTTAATACCCAGGCATACCCTGCTGGTCCTGCTCCTGGGGGCACGCTGAGATGGCAACTGAGACTGGACATGGTGGCACATACTTGTAATCCCAGATCTTGAGAGGCTGTAAACAGGCGATTACTATGAGTCTGATCTAGTGGCAAGGTGCTGAATACTCTGTAGACCCTTCCCTCCAAAATAGAAAACAAAACAAAACTTAGATTTAAATAATCAAATTATTAGAAATTCTATGAAAAACTTGTTTAGTAATCAAGTAACATTCCAAGTATCGTTCATTTATTTAGATGCTCAATTGCCAGATTAAATTGAATCTACAACTTAAAAAGATTGGAGTAGTTTCAAGTGTAGAATAATTTCTTATTATTTTATTGCTTTGTCTGGTGTACCTAAATTAAGAAAAAGATCTGTTAACTTTTAAAATCTTTTCACATTACATTCCTTGTAAGGAATGCTTTAATAATACAAAAGCATTCATTTATCATATATGCACAATTGCCATAAAAAGGAAATAGAATGGCTTTACATAACTGCTTTTAGATAATGCTTATTTAAGATGAATACCAAAGTCCAAAGTAAGCATGTGAGTATTTGAGAGTATGGAAAGAGGTTATACAGTATTTTTTTTTAAAAAAATTGATTGATTGATTAATTGATTGGTGGATATAGGTCCTTGCTATGCAGTTAAAATGCGAGATCCATCTGTCTCACCCTCCCCAGTGCAGGACTTGCAGGCATGCACCACCATGCCTTGTTTCCAAAATTACTAGTCTTAATAATTTTTTTCTCTCAGAAGTGATGCATTGTTTCGAAAAAATTTAGAAAGTGTAAGCTGTCCTGAATAAGGAAACAAAATAACTATACTAATTAAATATGAACAATTCAGCTAAAATACTGAAGTTGTCTTGATTTATTGGAAGGGCATGAAAAAATATTGTGAACATAAATAAGGTAATACAAAAATTATATATGTGAACTTTATTTTTCTGCCAGAGTTGTGATGGAAGGATTGTAGGTAGTAGAATAATGCAGCCATAAGAAGAAAGTATGAAACTATGTCCCTTAGCTTGGCATCTGTTTTATAAGGACAGGATCACAGGGAGAGATACATGGGTCAAGATTCAGTCTTCTGCGTGAAGATCACTGTTTTTTCCCACCATTATTAAAGAGGTTATTTTTTTTTCTCCAAGTATGTTTCTGGTTCTTTTGTCAAAGATGAGGTAATGAGAAATAGAGAGATGGATCTTTTGCAAATGTAAAAAGGACTGAGAGATGAAGTGATGGGGAAAGAAAGAAGAAAGGAGATAAGAGTAGAATTGAGATCTATTACATATATGTTCCAACTTGCTATGGTGAATATAATCACTATGCATTGCAAACATGTCCTTGTGCATAAAAGTTGAAATAAAATAGATTCACAGTTATTCAAGAAGAGGAAGATGAATACAGCAATGTTTCTGGGAGAAAGGTGTCAGATTATTGTGTATTATTTTTGGCTTCTTGTGAATGACTTGAGCCATGAGAGTGGGTGTTTGTGAACTGCCCAGATGTGGATGTGTATCTCTTAGAGTTTGGAGCATAGATATTAGAACTGTCCTCTGTTTGCATATGATAGGCAATGGCTGTGTGAGCTGCTTTGGGGCAAAGCAAGAAAAGGATTAGACCTTTTCTTGAAAAGTTTCAACATTTCAAGTTGAAACAGGCTGGACTTGCACTGAAATGTTTTGTTTATTTATTTATTGGTTTGTTTATTTATTTATAAATTATGACTTCACGTTTCTGTTACCTAATGAGTGCATTCATCTTGTAGAGACGGCACATCCACATAACACATTGAATTCTTTTTACAACTCCTCCATTTGTCCCTCCCTGCCCCATTTTTTGGATCCTTCTCATTTGTAGAAGATCTGTCTCCCTGATTCCTTTAAAACTTTGGTGTTCTGTGAACCTTTTAGGTGAAGTTTTTCAACTGTCTTGGAATGAGTTTTATTTAAGGGAATCAACTATCTGCAGTGCAGTGACCCCAACCTGCCAAATCTATAGGGGGCACTACTCTTGCTTCAACTTGTAGCACTCTTAGTAGCTTGCCCAAGAATCCCACTGGGGCAGCTGTCAACACTTGGGTAAGAGCCCCATCCCAAGGACAGGAGAGCAGATTCCTGCATCTTTTCTTTATGCCTTCCTATTTTGCTTCACCCTGAAGCTGCTGGAGGAAGCCTGTTGTGTCAGGATGGTGGGGGTGAAGAGCAAGGTGGAAAATGGTGAAGTTGTATCACCCTGTTCATCATCGCAACAGATTTCCTTGTCAGAGCCGGATCTATATTGGGGGATGGGAGAAACCTTAAACTACTCTGTAAAAACTCAGTTTTCCTCACTAGGCTTAATCACATGAAAGTTGGAATGCTAAAGTGAAATTATTAATAACATTAGAATGACAGTATTCTTAAATTTAAATAAAAGATACAAAGGAGCAGATGAGCACATTTCCTAGTAAACAATTAAAAATTTCATATGTATAGCAGAGGTCTTCTGTGGAAAAAAATTGAGAAAAATAGAAAAGAAACCCAGAAGAAAATATTCAATGTATATAAAAGTACAAAGAACACCTACAAATCATTAGGAAAAAGATGAACAGCCCAGTGAGAAAGAATTTGCTTAATGTGAATAAGCAATCACCCAACAAGAAGTATAAATGACAAATAACCTTTTGAAAAGATGTTCATTTTCAATATATAAAGTAAAACAGGTATGTAGAGTATTTTTCATCTGTCAACATAAAAATCTAGAAAGGTTGCTGACTACAATTATTGATGAGAATATAGAAATATATATCAGTGTAAGCTTTTTGGAATGTAACTTGACAGTATCTATCTGATATGTATATTTCATATTGTTATTATTTTGAATCTATTTTACAAAAAAAAAACTTGAAAGTACAAAATGTATGAGGGTGTTTCTTATAATTTGAAATGCCAAGCTACTTAAAACAACCAATATGTTGGTTAGTGCAAAAGTGATTGAGAAATTTATAGTATATGATGGGATTGATGAAGACTAGCTTTAAAGTGAACAAGTTAGATCTGATTTTCAGGGTTACCCACTATGAAGAACAATATAGCAGCATATGCATAGCATGAACCATTTTTTTCCCTAAAGAGTGAACATGTGAATGAGCAGGATCTCAATATGTTTATGAATCAGCAAGCACCGTTTTTTGGGGTGTGTTCTGTTTTCCACGTTTTCAGCATTGGTACCAGAAAATATTTTCAGAGTAACATTTTCTTAGCTGAAACAAAATCTAATGTTCCTAATAGAGAGCAACACTTTAGTCTTGTTTACCAAGTCATTTTGCTATGATGCAGATGGCCTGATAACATGGACCACATTTCAATTAGAAAAAATAAAAACAAATCAGCAGAGCTAATAGTATGCTGTTTGGGAAGCTTTTAAATGTGACTTGGAATAGCACGCAGATTTATTTTATATTCCTGTAGTAAATTGGCACTCATTTAATACTCACTTTCATTTATAGAACTTAGTTTTGGAAACATCTGGATAAGTCTATGAATAATTTAAGTGTTCAATTTGTGATCATTGCCAAATCATATTTATTAAGCATGTGTGACAATGCTGGGTGCTGTAAATATCAGCATAAGTGAAAAATGATAGAAATCTGAGTCTTAACTCAGGCAAGTGGTATATTACTACATTAAAATAAATATCAAGAATACCATTTTATGTTAGATTTTGCTGTCTGCCTTCAAATTTAAGGTTATATAAACATACTTTTAGTTTGAAAATTTAGAAGAATAAATGTGATAGCATAAAGTTACTTCCCATTTCTGAAAATTCTTCCTTTGTTAGGAAATGCAGGTATAGTCTAATTCCAAAGCCTTTTAATTGAAAACTTGATGAATATCATTTTCTTAAGACCTCTTTTCAACAATAATGTATAGATATTATAGAAAATATAGACAGAAAAGAAAATGTAAATGATCCAGTTTTTCCACCGGATGTAATTATTAACATTTTTTTTTTTTTTCAGTATTGGAAAAGGAGGTTGAGAATACCAACCTCTAAAGGCTGTTATGGGGAGGAAATGAAGTATCCCTGTATTTATATTGTCAGCCATATGAGATAAAGCATATGTATAAACTACAAATTATAAGTGCATTTTTTAGTTCCTTAAGTGGTAGCCTTGTTTCTGGTTTTTCTTTTACTTTACTAGTTTCTTGCTTTTATTTCAGTGTTGTCCTGATTATGTTCTACCTTTTATTCTGAGGTTGATACAGAACCTTAATAAATGATGGAAAGTAGCTAAGGTATCCTTTGATATGTATTTGTCACCTAAAGTTTGGTATTCTCATTTCCAGGAAAATTTCAGTGCTCATATATGTGTTTGTATGTTTCATAGAGAATGCAGTCCATAAAGAATGGAAGGGAATGAAAATTTAAATTCGTGAAATTAGATCTGCTAGATACAGGTTCTCAACCATTGTTTTATTCAAATGAATATAACTAATCAGTGAAATATAGCTACCAAGGAGAGGAAAGATTGTGGTAGTCAGCCAGGTGTAGTGGCACACACCTGTAATGTCAGCACTGGGGAAGCTGAGGTAGGAGGATTATTGTGAGTTTCAGACCAGCCTGGGCTACATAGTGAGCTTAAGACCAGCTGCAGCTGTGGTTGTAAAAGCTTCTAATGGGAGATTAAGGAGGAGAGGCCCTGTAAAGGACTAAGACCTGCTGCTCTTGGTATGTTTACATCTGCAGATACAGTTTAGAGGAGAATCAGTTGGAAGTACTATACAGAAGGAATATTGAGTGGAAAATCAAATAATGTTTTGTCTTAGAAATGATAGGTGCACATAGAGAAAAGATATGAACTAGGAGGTTCCTGATTGTTATTTATATGGGTGGCTCCAGGAGAGGACCAATGGGCAAGATAACAAAATCTTTGCAGGCATGTGAGGTGTGGTGAATATGTAGTGACTGAGTGTAGCAGAGTAGTCAGTCAGTAGTATGATGGGTGGAGACACAAAGTAGTTTGAAGAGAGCAGAGTTGAGAGAGGCTTGGGTGAAAAGTTCTAGATGTTGGGTCTGGTTGAGAGATTTATGGAAAGGCAATCAAGGAAGAGAAAAAAATTAAGATAAGACAGGAAAATAAATGCTCAGATTAGATTGAAGATTTGGGGCTTAATGTTTCAAGAATAAGGAATCACACATCTTTCTTTGGGTGAGGGTGGAGGACAAAAGAAGACTGGCAATTAGGCAGAATTCAGAAGCTTTAGGTACTGCACATTAAGAAATCATTAGGTTCAATTTTCCTTAACTAGGTACTGATATTTCCTTGATAAAGAGAAGTAGCAGTCAGTGCTAGCTTTACTCTGAGGAGTGAAGAGGGTAAGGATGGTTTTGAAAGAGCTCATGGCTTTTGACCATATGTGAGAGGAAATAATAGGATATGAGGAAAAACACTGGAAAGCTCTTTGAAGGCCTACTTGAAATAGGAACATAGAAATAAATAGTAATGCAGAATAATTGTTCTTAAAGTCTGTTTAACTGAAGAAAACATTTGGTAAAGACAGTTTCACTTGTCCCTTGATAAAGTGGAGCACATCCACTTGAAGATGGGTGGGAGCCTAGCAAGCTGTGGGTAACAGTCTGGTCAGTCCTGAGGCACAGAGACAGAAGCCAGGGGCTGAGCGCTACACTGTGCAAAAACTCCCTTGGAGTGCACCAAAAGGGATGGTGACTGGAGTCGAGAGCCTTGATGTCCATTGTCCTTGTCTCCAGATAGGTCAGAACAGTCCTGGTCTAGAAGTGAGGCAAAACAAGAGTGACCCCAATTCAGGCCACAGAGCTAAGATGCAAACTGCTAAGTATTTGTAAAATTAAGTGTTGGTGGCCATATCTAAACTTTGCTAGCCTAGTATCTATAAATGAATTTTATCTCATTAGGTTGTAAAAGAAACTATAAAGAAAAAAAAAAGATGAACATTGGTTAAGAAAAGACACTTTTCAAATGGAAAGTATTAAGCAGTACTGCAGTTATGTAGAATACAGAAGCTTTAGGTATTATACATTAAGAAATCATTACATTCAACTTTCCTTAAGGTAAACTAGGTACTGTTATTTTCTTGCTGTAAACATTTGGAGACTTAGGAAAACTGACATGAGTAGTTAGAACAGAAAGTACAAAGTGCTGGTTTTCTATTATTGGAATAAAAACCAATGTTTCTAGCAGAATAATTCAGATGGGGAAGTACATGGAAATATTTGTCAAATCTGTTTTGACTGTCCCTGAGAGAAGACTGATTTGAAATAATGTGAGTTAAAAAGGGGAATTTCTTAGCTTTTATATCTAGAAGAGACAGCAATAATTCCAATGATAGCTAGAATCAAAGTCTTCTGCAGGGGAAATACTCCTTCCTATTCCGTGGCTTCCTTGATGCAGGCTAGAACAGTTTTCTCTGATAATTGGAAGCTGGACACTGTAGAGGATCACTGTACAGTGATCAGTGACTTTATAAAGGCTAATTCCTTTTTTTTTTTTTTTTTTTTTTTTGTATTACAGATTGAGAATAGTAAAAAGACAAATAATAGCCCTGGTTTTAAAACAGAAAACAAAAAACAAAAACTTTCTAATCATTTTGACATGATGTTAATACTCAAACCTACAGGGAGAGTCTATGAATTGACTTAAAAAAAAAAAAAAAAAAAAGATCCCCAGGGAGAAAGAAAGGAGTAAAGAAAGATGCAGTAAAAATGCAGAATGGGGATCTGAAAAGATAAGTCTGGATAGTTAAAATCACAGCTAAACATACTTAGTTTTAGATATTCAAATTAAAGTAACTTAAAATACTAAAGATCATAATATTCAAGCATAAAATGAAAATGGCAAAATACATTTATTGTGAAAAAAATGACTTGAGGTAATGACTTACATTTTCACTTTTGCTCCATCCATCTATCCATCCATCCATCCATCCATCCATCCATCTTCTGTATTAGGGACAGGGTCTACAGGATCTACAGGGTCTCCCTAGGTAGATCAGACTTGTAGTGATTCTCTTGTTTTCAGCCTCCCAAGCGCTGGGATTACAGGCACATGCCACTGTGCCCAGTCTCAGTTACTGTCTCAGTGCCCTGGGGCTGGCACTGTACACCTGGATCGAACCCTGGTTGCTGAGGTCTGCCAAAGTAGGCTCTTTAGTCCGCTGAGCTATCCAACTTCTGTAATTCCTTATACTAGCTATATATTTATATCTGGTATTTAATAAGTTTTGTTTAATAGGGATATATATATATATATATATATATGTATATGTCTGCTATCTATGCACATATTATTTTTTAATATGCTGCACTACTATTTGTTGAGTAAATGCTTTGGCTGATAAAAAAACATAATTTCAGTAAGAAAATATTCTATTGAAATGAAATTTAGAATGTCAATTATTTACATGTGATACTAATACAAATTCCTTTAGGGAAGTTTGTAAATTCATTTTCACTTTGATAACTTGCCTTTCTTTTCTCTCTCTTTCTTTCTTTCTTTCTTTCTTTCTTTCTTTCTTTCTTTCTTTCTTTCTTTCATTCTTTCTTTCTTAAATTCTTTCTTAAATGTATTTGGTTGTTACAGGGTCTCACCACATGGCTGGGACTTGTGGTGATCCTCCTGCTTTCAGCCTCCTCTGCACTGGGATTACAGGGGTGTGCATGTCTTTGGCCTGACTCTGGCCCACTCAGCCTGCCTGAGAGGAGGGATGGTGCAGCATGTGATGCCAGGGAATGAACTGCAGGCCCTATTCTTGCTAAAGCTTGCCTAAGCATGCATTTTAGTTTGCTGAGCTGTCTCAGGGGCCCCTCACTTTGATAATATTTTGGTTCTTCAATTGAAATATGGATGAAATAAAGGTGGTGGAAAACTCTAAAATAAATTTCAAGCAATTTGAAATTCATATAGAATTATACCATTCTGATTTTCATGCATTCTTATTTTGTGGGAGGTAGGATTTGTGTGACTTTTATCATCCCTCCATTCCAACCTGGAATGTAGCATATTCATAGACATTTATTCATGAGTAAGTTAAAAATAAGTGTTAAATATGCATTAGTTTAGCAAAATGTTATTTTTTAGTAGTATTCTAGAGCCAGTTTCTCTTCCTTGTTCTATAACACTGTCTAGATTACTTGTAATCTGTGACCTAGAAGTTTCTACATTCCTTGGGTTATCAAACATCACCAACAAATTGTTTTGTTTTCTGTGTAGGTTGTTGCTAAACATTTACCAGTAGCATCAGTAAGGGTATTTAATCATGGATCATGACCTGTGAGGTAGTGACTCAAAATTGATTGGAAAATAAATTATATATTTCAGAGTTTAATTGTGCTTTTATTCTATTTACTGATTTATTGATCGATCCATTGATTGTAGTATTAAATTACATGGCCTCCTTACTGAGCTATATTTCTGGCTCTTTCTAATTCCGTTTTGATACGGTCTCACTAAGTTGTTCAGAAAATCCTCCTCCATCACCCTGCCATTGTGCTGGGATTGCAGGTGTGTGCATCATGCTGTCTGGTTTATTTTCATTTTCTATTTAGGCCTGATGAGCCTATATAGGTTATTTGCTTTTCTGGCATCTAAAATTTTAGTTATTTTTTGCTAAAAAAGTTAATCCATGTGGGAGTTAGCATATTTGCTTCGTTAAATTTGGGGATTGCAGTGCTTTTAGGGCAATCCAGCTTGCATTTCCGTTTAGTGAACGGTACGTTCCTTGTGATGCATATCAGTGAGTGGAAATGGTGATGTAAAATTACATTTCTCATAAATTTATACTGTCTCTTTGAATTTTCTTAGCCTGTTTAAAAAATATTTTATTAAAAGTGTTCAAGTTTGATAATAAATAATTTATAGAGACTGTTTTTGAAGATCATCATGAGACTTATTCTGCATTTTGAAATATATTCCTTGAAGCAGTGATTAAATAGTACTTTTTGAAGATTGCTGTATTTTTTCCTTTGGATTTATTGATAACTTAGAAAGATACCTTAATTATTTCTCCTCCCTTATGTATATCTGATTTTGTTTTTTTATGAAGTACCACTTTTTGTTGCTAAAAGTAGTGACCGGCAGAGTTTTCATTCTTCTGTTTCTTTTCTTGCATTAGTAGTACTTTAGTACAAAATAACAGGACCTGAGAAAATAGTCTCTTTATGAACTACTATAGAAATCTTTGAAAATTCTTTTAAGATTAACTCCAGAGATGAAAATCATGTTGATAGGTAGATACAGGGTAGGTATCCAAGTCAGGACTTCCTTTGATTTTTCTCCAGCTGACCTTGAAATCAGTACAAAGCCCAGGGTGGCCTTGAGCTTATGATGACCTTCCTGCCTCAGCCTCCTGCGTATGTACCACACTCAAAAAAAAAATCTTTATTTTAATAGTAGTTTATGTTAGATTGATAGGGATATCTTTCCTTACATATGTTTGTTTATTCACTTTTTTCTTTCAGCCAACATTACTGTATATATCAAACACTGTTCTAAGCCATAAAGACTTTATTATGAACAAAGTTGATTATGTTCCTGCACAGACTATCAGTAAATATGAATTAGGTCAGATAGAACAAATATAATTGTATTGGTTATTTTTTTTTTTTTACCATTAATACTTTCTCTCAACTTCCAGCCTTCTACTGTAGAACTTGGCTTTCTCATCTTTTCTACCAAGACAAACATGCTTTTTTATTCACATGGTTCTTGGGAGAGTATGCTTAGTAGATGTCCAGAAATAAAGCTTTAAGGGAACTTGAAACAATATGCAGAATCACTGATCTGAGGAGCAGCAAAGCTAAGACAACTTTGGAAAGCATTACTTTCCAAATTACTCAAATTGCTAAGAATTCATTTTGAGAATTTAACAGGTATTTTGTTTGTCTTCTTCATTTCACTGTTTTTACCGCATAGAATACTCCTTGACCATAGTAGATGCTCAGCATATGTCATGGATTGAATACCTGAGGGTAAGTGTATGGTTTTTACTAATCACCATACACAGCTGTAATCAAGACTCAAGTTTTAAAACTTTTTTCAGATGGTTATCTTGTTTTTTAGTGATGCATATAAAGATAAACTTAGCATTTATCTTACAAAGAGCTCTTAGTCTGGTCATCATCATAAACTGTATTGATATGTTAGTGAGACAAGTTAGAAATGGGAGAAATAAATCTAAAGGAATTGGGAGATTTGCATCATCTATTGAGTTTAGAAAAGAGATCCTTGGATGGTGACATTGGTAAAGAGGATAGGGCAGTAAGATTTGAACATTTGGGAATGGGGTGTGGATATATACAAAGCTGAAGTGATCACGCTGATAGAGCTGTGTGCAGATAGGGAAATCTTTTTGGGCTGTATTTATCTTGTTTGGAGTAAAACTCATATGAGACAATAGCAGGATAAAGTTGAAAGGGAAGGCCTTGGAAATCTTTTATTTTTTTTATAAAAGGAAGTGCACATGGAGTGTTTGGGCAGGATAATTTGAGAGAGATCTATTTGTATCTTCCTATTAATGGGAGAAACAGCTTTCTCTATGTTTGTCTAAGTGCCTTGGAGATGGGAAATGTTCAAGTTCCTTGTATGACTGGAACATGGAACCCACTCAAATAACATTACTTCTGTCTTCTCATCTTCATCTCAACCTGAATTCTTATCTATCTTTCTTTCTCTCTCTCTCTCTCTCTCTCTCTCTCTCTCTCTCTCTCTCTCTTTCTTTCTTTCTTTCTTTCTTTCTTCCTTTCTTTCTTTCTTTCTTTCTTTCCTCTCTCTTTGAATCTATAAGGGCTAAGAAGGTAAGTTCTATTTTGTCTTTGTAATCTTATAAGCCATCTCAGGGGCTTATGTTCATCCTCCTGAGAGTTGTGTGAGTGTCAAAGTACAACGTTTTAGACTCTATTCATCACTGCAGTGATTTTCTGTTATCTTTGGGAACTGTAGTTTGCATTTTGAATATTCCCAAAGGCCCATATTTTGAAGGTTTGGTCCTCAGTTCACAGTGCTGTTTGGCAGTGAGGCCTAGTGGGAGATTGTTGGTTCATTTGAGACCTGCTCTGAAGCAGATATTGGAACGCCTGTGCTGTTCTGTTTCTTTTGCCTCCTAGCCTTTGTGAGTGAGCAGCTTGCAGCTCCATGGCTCCTATCAGGGTACACTGTCTCACTACAGGCCACAGGTAATGGCTCCAACTGTCTGAAGCCTGTGAAATCATGTGCCTTGTTGTTCATTTATGTTGATTTAGGCATTTATAAAAAATACCTAACTTAGTTACAAAGCTGTTAACTCAGTAGTTTACAAGTCTAGTTTCTTAGTTTTAGGGTACATTTCCTTTTTTGCTCTAATTCTTGTATATTTAGTGTTTTTGTTCCATTTCTTATAACACTTGTAATGTGGCCAGCTGGTTCTCAAAATACACCAGCGATTCCATTCAGCTAATATTTTGTTTGTCTCTAGGCCTGGCTCTTTGGCTATTTCCACTGGGAAGCCTTCTGATTTCCTAAATTGTACCATGCCATTCTATGGCAGCTCTCTTATGTGAAATGGCAAAGCTAGATCATCCTCTCTGCTGTTTCATCTCAGCACCAGCCCTCCCCTGCCCTCCCCTCCCCCCTTGTGCTCAGTGGATACTGCTTGCCGCCTTGATGATAACCATTTTGTCAATCAGGTTTTCTTTTACTTTATTTTACCATTATTTGCTGGTAAATAATAGATGTTTAGACATATCTTTGGTGAGTGAAGCTTTTAGGTGAATAATTAGGTTTCAAGAAACACCTAGAAATTATAAATTTATATAATTAAAATTACCAAAATTTTTAGTTTTCATGGTTATGAATGTTCTTCATAGGAGCATTGTAGTTCAGTAAACTTATATTAATCCCTTTTTACTTAAGAATTATTTTTATAATAATATTTAAAACATTAACATCCCAGAAATTCTGGGAAATAGACATTTGAGACTGTTTTGACCGTTTTGTATCCCTCAGCTGAGAAGAATGAAGTATGGGTAAATGACCCACAAACTGGTTTTTGTTTGACTTGAAGCTGTAAGCTGTGGGTTTGACCTTCTTTTGATCCATGAAATGCTTTAAAAGGTGCTAATAGGAAAACAACACACACTTATTTTGATCACATAGGAATATTTGAAGTGGCTTTTCATTACAGCTGCTTCTACCCCATCACCTTCAGAACCCTTATGTGGGGACTACAACTCAAAGTCCCATACCTGGTGTTGATGGAGTGGGATTCAAAAATTTTGCTTCTTCCTATTTATTTTTTTGTCCCATATTTATGTTGTTTATTTGAAGAGTTACCTAGAAAGATTATTAGATTTGCACTGTTTGTATTTTTTTTTAAAGCTGTTTAAAAACAAATTTATAGGCTAAGATAGCATGTACTTATGGGGTGGTAAAGGGTCTTCCTAAATCAAGGAAAATAAATAAGGAAAAGAGATCAACAATCTTAACCTGTAAATGTTAGCTGTGACACTTAAAAATACAACGCAGAAATGTGGAGGCAAATAATTGCACAATTACCTGGCAGGATTGAAAAACAAATTGCCTTATTTTAAAGATTGAAACAGCTGGTGTTTTCTCATTCCCCCACCCCATTTTTTTGTAACTTCCCAATGAAGTTTGTAGTGCTTTTTTCGTTTTAACATAAACATAATCAACACAATAAAGAAGATAATGAGCCAATGACTAAGAGCATCAGTGAATTTTTCCTATCTCTTCAGATGTTCCATCATCCTGCATTGAACCATCAAATAGAGGCAGGCAATTAGAACATTTATGTTTATTTCATCAGCTTTCCCTCCCCAAGCTTGGGGCTGTTCTTTAACTCATTAAACCACAATTTGTTGTTCAGGTGAAACCAGAGATGCTCAGTGAAAACAAGTGACCTTATCTGACACTATGTAACTTTTTCATTTAATTTTGTTTAGCCAGAATATATATATATATATATATATATATATATATATATATATATATATATAAAATATATGTATATATATTTGTTTTTGAAACGGAGTCTCACTATATAATTCTGACTGGCTTTGAGCTCACTGTGTTGTCCTAGCAGCCCTTCAACACATAGCAGTCCTCCTGCCTCAGCCTTATTTCATGTGGGGATTACAGGTGTGCACTATAATGGTATTCTATGTATGTAAGATACTTTACATGACATGTTTTAAAAGTGAGTTAAATATTTAGAAGATATGATGTGAGTGCACTTAAATTTAAAAATAGTACTGAATTTCAAGATCGTTTTTAATATGTTTAGATTATGTTCACATACTAAAATCCACAGATATTAAGTATACTATTTGATGAATTGAATAAACACACCCAGGTAATCAATACTTGCTGGGAAAATAGGACAGTATCTGTGTATTCAAATGCCACATTCTTTTCTCTTCCCTAAAATAGTTTGTGCAGTAGGTTTTTTTTTCATATTTCATACAATTTTATAAAATCTTGGGTATTATGTTACAAATTACATAACATAAAAATTCATCATTTTAAACTGCGCTATTTCATGGGCCTGTATTATTTTCATGATGTTGCACAGACATCTGCCTTCAGAACATTTTTATCAAGTCAGAAAGGAGCTCTGGACCTACTGAGCAGTCACTTCCTGTCTCTGTCCTCATAGATTTGCCCATGAGAAGTCTACTGTGCTTACTCCTTCCTCCTTGTGATGCCTGCCATCCTGAACGTGTTTCCTTGCTGCCTTGCACGTGGTCTCCTATGATGTTCCTTCTCTGTCCTAATCCCAGCTCTGCACTCAGCCATTTCTCAAGGAGCCCAGGGGTTTGTAGTGGAGACTCATATTTAAAAGGGAAGCCCTGAGGCTAGGTCTTCTAGTGGTATGTCTTTACTTCTAGTCCCTGTTACACAGGGCTAGAAAAATCTGTGTTTTCTTGCATGTATTCATGTATGCACATGTTGCTATGAGATACATGTGCAATAATCCATTGGTATGCACTGAGACATTGATTTCAGAACCTCTGTCCCCACCAGAATCTGAGGGTCCTCAAGTCCCTCATGTTAAATAATGCAGCATTTGCATATAACCTAAGTACATCCTCCTATACATTTCAATTTTAAATTTTTTCTTTTTAGAGAAAGTTACATTTATATTTGTTATTGAGCAGCCATTCAAAATGTACAGGTTTACCTCAAATTATTTCTAGATTATCTCTTATACCCCATAAGCTGTAAATAGTGCATAATGACAAAGTAAGGGTTTGTTTGTGTGTAGTACAGATTGGATCTAAAAAAATTACTTTCCATAAGCTATTTGTTGAATCTAGAGATGCAGAACCTGAGTTTACAGTGCTAATTGTATATCTGTATGTGGAGAACACATGCTACATATATACACATCTTTACCTGTATCGCTTCCTCTATACATCTCTCCTTCCCTCCTATAAACTCTCACTGAGTCTCTCTGTCTCTCATGTGTGCGCATGCTTTCTCTCTCTCTCTGACTTTCAGTCTCATACTTTAAAAATTACAGATTCATATTTGTAACTCAGTGACAGTGCATGGTAGAACAAAGATCCTTAGTTCATGGTTGTCAGGAAATAGAAGGGAGGTTGATTCAAGTTGAATACGGGTAGCTAATATCGGAATATAGTGTGCTGAATTTGTTTTATTACTTCAAATTAATTTGATTGTCTAATTGTAGCATTGGATTGTTAGGTTGTAAGTTTTTCTTTGTGTAAGTTTTAGAGACCAAAGAGGAGACCAGAGGGTTTTTGTATTTTTTCTTTCTTCACTGTAAGAAGTAAAAGCAGCTACCAAAATTTTAGTACATTATGTTCATTACATATATCAAAACACCTAACTCTTTAAGGGGAATGCCTTGATAAATTTTGTTGGTGCGTGTATCTTTCCATAGTACTTTTTCAGCTTTCATATGTTTCCTAGGAGTTTAAGATCATTGGTGAGTAACATTTTATTGGCACTAGAGATCTGTTTGGGTTGTAAATGTTCAGAAATGAGTAATTTGTGCTGCAATGAAAGCCTGGTGTTTCTGTTGATCGCTGACATTAGAGATGCTTGAAATCTTTTGACAAATGCAGGGAAATTGTTGCAGTGCACTTAAGTGGTGATATACATGATGGTAATTTAGATTATAATTATCCTCTTGGCAGCCACTGTGTTTACCCTTGTTTTGTGCTCTGCTGAGTTGGCTGTTTTCTTCAAATATCAGCACTGCCAACTATTTGTTTAAATAATCTTGGCATTGTGTCTCATCTCCTTACAAAGTATCCTCACCTGAATGGGTACCAAAAATTCAGGAATTGCAATGGAGATGAGAAACCAAGTCAGTTAATTTATGGTCACTGTCTTTAAGTAAGAGTCATGCTTAGATAAGGCAAGTCTGAGTATATCCAGTGATTATTAGGAAATGTGGCCTTTAGGTTGATTGCATTTTCTAGTGTGGCTTCCAGTTCCTAATTCACCTACTTAAAATTACAAAGTAGATGTGGTAGAGAAAGATTTTTAGAATCTACTAAGTAACTTTGCTAAGCTTAATGTTTCAGCTAATCTTATTGGCTCCCCAGCTTTTCATGTTTTAATCTCTAGAGGCTATATTTTGGGTACTCATGTTAAAAAATATGGTTGTTTCTTTTTTTAAATTTTTCTTTTTTGTATTTTAGGCCAGGGACAATAGGGTCTACAGCAGCGGTTCTCAACCTGTGGGTCATGACCCTGGCGGGGGCTGAACAGCCAAAACACAGGGATCGCCTAAAGCTATCGAAAATCATAACTGTAGCAAAATTACAGTTTTGAAGTAGCCACCCAAATTATTTTTTGGTTTGAGGTCACTGCAACATGAGGAACTGTATTGCGGGGTCACGGCTTTAGAAAGGTTGAGAACCACTGGTCTACAGGGCCTCACTATGTAGTGATCTGCCTGTATTCAGCCTCCCACAGAGCTGGGATTACAGGCACTGGCCACTAAAGCTCAGTCTCAGTTGCCCTCTCATCATGCCTCAGGGGGTGGGGCTATCGTGGCAGGCTGAGGATCAAACGCCTGGGCCTTGCCTCTGCCTAAGCAGGTACTTTCATCTGCTGAGCTATTTGGCTGGCCCTTAAATAGGCTTTGCTGTGATTAGAAAGCTGAGTGCTTGCTTATAGGTTAGGGTACTGCTTTACAAGTTATGATATAGGTTACCTGCTGGGAGAAATAAAGTGTCATTTGGCTTGTTGGGTAACAGTCTACAGTGAGTGGAGTGGTGGTCACAAAGGAGTCTCGTGATGTCCAGGTAATGTAGGTGAACTTGTTTTAAGTAACTGCTGTGTGTAAAGCATAATGTTGCACTGTGCTGTCATCCTCCTGTAGTGTGTAAATATTCTAGACTTAGTTTTTTATTTTATTGTTTTTAAAATATTAGATTCCTCAAGATTATATGAGAATCACTCAGTTATTTGAAAAAAGGTCGTCAGTTTTTGAATTCTTTATCCTGGTAACTGGAAATATAGTACATGTTTTGATATGGAAATGATACCTCAAATTACTCTTCAAACACATGAAAATGGTGAGGAAACATACTGAATAACCTCCAAAACAGATAAAAGGCAGGCAGTCAGGCAGGAACAAAGGAATCTGGATAAGACAGGTCAAAGGAAATGGGTACCATTACTTCTAATAGTTACACAGAGAAAGGAAGATTGTTTGGTGTTAGAGAATGGCAGTGGTCAGGGAAATAAACTTGTTTAAAAGTATATGCCTTCTCATACCCTAAAATACATTTAATAAGGAATATGAGAAGTATAATCTATATACTTTTTATTTGCTATCCTGCATTTGGTTTTTTAGAGTAAAATTTACTAAAGGATTAAAAAAAGATTTAAAAGTTATGTTGGATAAATAGCCTTCTAATTTTTCTCATGCCAGGCAGACATGCTTATCTCACTAATGTGTTTTGATACCACAGGGGATAAAACCTTCCAAGCATTTTCATCTTCACAGCTAATGGACTAGAGATCTTCAGCTCACATCCTCCCCAATACCCTGCTCCTTGCTGCTTCCTTTGAAGTTAGGGGAAATGAAAGAGGCACGGGAGGACCTGTGCTGAAAAGGAGTACTTCAGATTCTTGTATTTATTTCCTCTTGATTGTCTTTGTTTCATACTTACATTTTGATAGTAATATAATAAAAGTAATGAAAGAGGAAATTATGTTGAAGATTAATCTCCAAATACTTGGCTATTTCCTGAATCTTTGGTTTTTTTATTTGTAATATTCCTAAGTAAGCATTTGTTTCAGAGAGGAAGGGAGAGAGAGAGAAACTAAGTTGTGCTCTTCTTTCTTCTCTTAAGCCTTGGTAGGTATATTTTATTTTATTGTATTCATTCATTTATTCACTCATTGAATAGCAGAAGTTTTGCAGCAATTATTGATAGGTAAGTGAATTAGGCAGAAAGAAATGTTGCACAAAGAAATTAGCAGGTATTAATGGACTCTTTTTTTCCTAGAAGATTTAGTTACCTAACTCACTACCTTTCTTCTCATTTCTACTGCTGTCATGACCTCTGAAGGCTTCTCACACAAATGACCTAGCCAACAGTTCACTTTCTAGCTGGGTGTGGGGGGACAGGCCTGATAGCGCAGCACTCTAGGGTCCTGAGACCTGAGAATCACAAGTTCAAGCCCAGTCTGTGAAGCTTAGCAAAATCATGTTTCAAAATAAGAGTAAAAATTTTGGGGGGATATAAAGGCCCTTGGTCCAATCTCTGAGGGTGAAGGGGAATACTTTCTTATTACTTGAATTTGTCACTCCTAGTGATATTTATTCTTTCCCAAATCTTTAGGTACTTATTACCTGGTATGCTAGACTACCCTCTTTGAGTATGATTCTCAGACTTCCTTTCCTCAGCACTGTGTCTCCTACTTATGCAGTACTCCCATTTTAAGAATTCTGTAACCCTGTTGGACATACTGATCCATTGCCTTGGCACTTGTTTTACTTTTTTATGTCCATCACTTCTGCCTTTCCTTATTCTTGCTTGCTTCTCTTCTTATTTACCTAAGACCCTCAGTTCTGTTCTTTGATACCAACCACCAGTTCATTTGCCTTTCTGTTCCTGTAAACCCTACTCTTGGTTACACTAAATTGCCTACTTCTTCAGCACCATACTTGTACTGTTTTCACTGAGAGTATTGATGTAGCCAGAATAGGGCTGTCATATTTTAGTTGTGATTCACCTAGTTGATGAGAATAAAATTCAGCTTTGCTGTTATTAGAGTGAAATAATTTCCCTGTAACTGTATGATATCATTTTGTCCTCTTGTGTAATAGGGCATATCTCTCACCTGTGCTTAAGGCTTTTGCTTTTGTTTGTTTTCCTGCATCGTTCCTGTACCACCACCATGATCATCAGTTTTTCCTCTGTTTCTCATTCTTACTAGAATGCAGATATAATGTGTTTTTTTTCTGTACTCTTAAGTCGCACACAAGAATCTGCTCTACTTACTGCCCTACAACTTTGTTGCCTTTTATTCTTTTCAATTGTAGTCCATGTTTGTTTCTTTTTTTTTTTTTTTTTCTTTTTGCTTTTCCTTTTGAACTTCTGAGCAGGTTTATCCCCTGTCCACCATTGTTGTTCCATTTGACAGTCTGACAATTATCAGCAGATTAGCTTATTGAGACTGAAAGCTTCATCACTAAAATTTACTTTAGTCAAATTATCCACAAGTCCCGGCTTCATTAAAATTTACCTTCATGATGGTCAGATCTTGTGCCTCCCATTACTGGTACCTTTCTAAGCTACTGGGCACTCCTTCATCTGACAGCATAGTAACTTTCTAAGCAGCCTCTTTGATCCATAATTTGATATGTATGATTTTTTTGCCACAGGGTCTTTAGAATAACCTATTAAACACTTTATACTTTGTGCAGACCCCTCAGCTAGGTTTTTGTTCTGCTTAGAAAGTTAAAGTCTTATGATGGTTTGTAAGGTCCTATAAAGAGCTGACAAAGTTTTCCTTAAATGGCAAATCATACAATTTTTGCTCTTCGTGTGCTGTATATTGTTAGGGTTTTCGGCAGTGTGGCAGAGAATCAGAAGTAAAAGAAAAGAGGGAAAGGTGTTTATTGCCATTGTGGAGGACACCGGGAGGATAGATGCCCAGGAGATAGTGGATCCTCTGACCTGAGGCAGGAAGATGGAGATTTTGTGGACTTTCAGTAGGGATGGAGTTTGAGGGGCAGGTTCAGTGACACACAAAGAGCTGATTGGGGGGCTCCCTGGGTGTGCAGGAAAGGCATCCAGGACTGGGCTAGGGAACAAGGAAAAATTGGTTGTTGAGAGGATAGCTGTTGTTTTTGGGATTCAACCATGCTGAATCAGAGCTGTGATAATTTAGCAGTTTGTACTCAGGGTGGAACTTATCACACATGGGTCTGAGTTGCTTGTGCTGCTGAGGATTGCTCCTACTGCTTCTGCTTCTTTTCCTTCTCCTTGTCCTTGTCTTTCTCCTGGTCCTTGTCCTTGTCCTTCTCTTCTTCCTCCTCTCCCCCTCCATTCCCCCTCCCTGTCCTCCTTTCTTTGAAAACCAAACAAAAAAACCCTCCTTTTCCTCTTCTTGTTTCTACATCTTTAAAAAATTAACCTTAGCTTAAGAGCTATAAAGAAAGACTGAGTGATCAGGTTGTATTGTAGCATCAGACTTGTACCGATTTCACCTATCCTTGTTGTCTGTGTCTCTTTGTCATACACACTGAAATTTAGTTGGGCCTCCTGCTCTCTAAAATGCCAAATTCAGTGCTGCCTCAGGGCCTTGTATTTGCTTTTCCATTTGCTTCCTCATTTCCTTAGCTCCCTCCTCTTCATTCTGGTCTCCATATAACGCTATTTTCTTAGAAAGATGCCATTTGGTGACTCTTAAGTGGCGACTTCACCTCAGACTCACTCTCATTCATCTTTCCCACTTAAATAAATGACACCATGTTTTGGCTTAACCCAAAAATTGGAGAATTATTTTAACTTTCATTTCACTTCTGTATCCATACCATGCAAGTTGATTAAGTAATAACTCATGCTCGGAACACAGTAGGTGCTCCTCTGTCCTTCAGTAAGTAGTAATCTGGTTATTTTAATATAGGTTCTGAGTGTTATGAAACATAGATGGGAACTTGGTGTACAATAGCTCCTGGAAAGGCCTGTTGGGATGGCAAGGTTTTGGGGAGCCGTTCTCAGTTCATACTTATCTGATGTATGGGATTAAGTCTTGGTCAGGGGTGTAATAGTGGTCGTAAGGGTTGATAAGCACAGTGTTAGAAACAGTGTTCTGAGCAGCAAATGCAGAGGCCTTGAGGCAACAACTTGTTTAAACTGGAGAAAAATCAGTGTAAAAGTTATTTGAGCCAGTAGCTTAATCTGTCCTTCCTAGTACTTATTGGGGGGAAAGATCTATTTACTGCTTGCATTTTAAATGTTGCCCTTACTTCTGACCATTGGCTAACAAACACACTGAAGTTGAACAGCTGTTTCCGTGCCTGAACTGTCATGGCCCCAAAGAAGAGGTTGACAGATTCGTGGGGGGGGGGGTGTCTCACAGACCCTTCTTTTTTATTTGACTTTAGCACAAGTTTTCTAAATTTTTCTAGTTTTGTAAATTCATTTATCTGATTGTATTTCATCAGAAATGAGTTTTTATGGGACAGTATTGTATTATTTGGCAGTACCACAGTTTATTGACAAATACTTGAAAATTTCTCCAGTTTTTATGTATTAAAAAGAAAGCTATTCTGAACATGTATGGGTGAGTTTTTATTTTTATTTTTATTTTTTTGTAGTGCTTAACACCTAGTTAAGCAATGCAATTGTGGCTCATATGGGCAACCTATATTTACTTTCAAAAGCAACAGCTCAAGTCTTTTTTGAAATGGTAGTACTATTCTGCATCTCATACTTCAAATATTCACTATATTTGAGGATGTATAGCACTGTTTGTATCACTGTTTGTGACTTGAATTTACATTTCCTTAATGGCAGGAGAGTTTGAACATGTCATTATGATTATGCTCATTGTTATGGTTTATGTCTAGTTGTCCCCCCAAAGCCTCATGTAGTCATTGGGCAGGGACTTCTATAGATTGAGACTTGACTCATGAGTCACTGGGCTTATGTGTTTTAATACTGATGGGATTATCAGTCTAAGTAGGGCTGGGGCTATGGGTGTGGTCTAGGGTGGATATACTGAGGCAGAGAGCCTGATAGGAATATAATGAGAGACAGAGAGACAGAGGAGAACTGTTGGTCTCTGCTGCCGTGCTTGGTTGGCTACCTCTGCCACCATTTTGTTGCTGTTCCGTCACCATGAAGTGGATGCTCTCTGACCTGTTCCACTCAGCTTTGGGCCAGCCAAATATAGACTGAAACCTCCATGAACTGTGAGCTAATAAACCTTTCCTTCCTTCATTTTGAGTGTTGGGTATTTGTCCCAGCAAGGAGTAAAAAGTAAGACTCATATATCTTCTTTGGTGAAGTTTCTTTACTGATATCTCAATGAGCTAGCTTGTATTATTACTACTGAGTAGTTGGTGTCACATAATTGCCTGTTAAGTCTTTTTTGGAGATGCATTTGTTATTTGGAGGGATAGACTACCATAAACCCAGAGTTTGTCTCCCTCCTCATGCAGGTTATGCCAAGATGGCAAGGAACAGAATCTTGAACTGCTCGTGATATCAGGAAACCCTAAGCAAAGTACAACCTGAGAGGGAGAGACTAGTTAGGAAGCAGTGCTAGGCAATAGGAAGTCATAGTATGGAACCTGATTTGTTGATATGGATGTATAAGTTTTTTGCATTGCCCAAACAATGCTTCGGTAGTTTTACGCAGAAAAAATTTAATAGGTAAAATGTTAGTGAGAATTTACTATCTTTATGATATCAATGATGACAGTAAAAACTGAATGTTCATTTCCACTGCTGTCATCATCTCAACTTTATGTTCTTTGTCATTAGTAACTGTCTTGAGATTTTGCTATTTTTCTTCAATATATTTCCACTTTGATACTGATGTGAATAAAAACAGCCTGTCTTCATAGTCCTTATTTGTTTTGTACTTTGATCATGTTTTCTCAAATAAAATTATAGCAAACTATAAAATAAGTGAAATGGAAAAAAAATTCTCACCATCTCAACTAATCTGCTTTCGAACATGTACAGTGCCTTTCTTTGCCCTTGACTGTTTAATCTGAAACTGAGAGAGATACAATGTAGGGTTTTCTTTCCTATGACTTTTACATCCACATTGTGTCAGGCATGCATACATACATGAGCACACAAATGTGTGTGACTATCCTTGTGGAACAGGTCTCTGCTTTGTGTCTCAGTGAAATTGCAAATTCTCTTCATAGCTGATGGCTGTGAAATTTTCAGTGCGCATGCTCCTACTTGCACTAGTGTTCCCTCCCTCCCTCCCTCCCTCCCACCCTCCCTCCCTCCGTCTTTCCTTTACCATATCTCCCTCTTTCCCTCTCTCCCTCCAGTCCCTCCCTGCAGTCCTTCCTTCTCTCCCTCCATATACCTTCATGGTTAACTCTCTTTTTTCATCAGCATTTTATGCAAACACTCAAGTTTGAGGCTTTGAAGTGAGGCTTTCCTGGAATACCTTATTTAAAATTGTGTGCCTCACAGTGAGCTCCTCTTAATTTTATCTTCTCGATAACTCTTTATAATACACTGTGATTTTTTTATTGCCTTCTTCCAACTGGAATGAAGCTGGATGGAGGAGGCCATTTTTTCTCCTTTTGCTACATTATTCTTAGTACTTAGAACAGTATTTAGCACTTAGCAGGCCCTCAGTGTCATAGGGAGAGAACTTCACTTTTAACCTGTATTTCTTTTTTTTTTGTCTTTTTGAGACAAGGTCTCACTATGCAGTTCAGCTGGCCTTGAGCTCACTTTTGGAGCCCAGGCTGGTCTTGAACTCGCACCAATCCTCCTGTCTCAGCCTCCCAAGAACTGGGATTACAGGCATGAGCCACCATACCCAGCTCTCTAACCTGTATTTCATACTGGCCTAATGCATCTCAAATTCCTCCGGGGAGGCTAATTCTACAGTGGTACTCTGACACTCCATGCAGTGCTCTTTATCTTGAGTTGTATTTTTTTTTTTTTTTTTGTCTTTTTGAGACATGGTCTCACTATGCAGTTAAGGCTGGCCTTGAGCTCACTTTGGTAGCCCAGGCTTGTCTTGAACTCTCACTGATCCTACTGCCTCAGCCTCCCTAGTGCTGGGATTACAGGGGTGCACCACCCCACCTGGCTTTGAGGTGTAGTTGTTTCAGTTTTTTTCTTTGTGTGTACACTTGCTTTATTTTGGTCTGAATTCTTTTCTAGTTTTTTCATTATATAGTTTGTTATTTACATTTCCCCTATAACTCAGGCTTCTTCAAGCTGCCCTGTCCTATGTAGGTACTGTATTCCTTCTTTAGGTCTCTAAGTTCAGTGTGAAAGTAACAATTTTCCCACAGTTTTATTCATATCTTGCTGTTTCTCTCCTCCTAGATTTTGAGTTTGATAATCTTTAGGTTTAAATTGCCTAGAATAAGACATTCCATGGTAATTGTATGAATCAGTGACTTAAAAGCTTTTCCTGTATTGCTTAGAGTGTTAATTTTAATGAGGTATTTCCTTTATTGAGTTTTCATATTTTTTTGAATGTGAGTAGAATGTACTGCTATGCTTCAAGGCATTTCCTATGATGTACGCTAGTATTTCTTAAGGACAGCTTGCATTTGCAAAAACACTTATTTTAGGTTACTGGCCTTTTGATACTATGTTATTATTTTTTGTGGATACCAGTTGTTATGAATTTGTCGATTTATGGGTAGAAGAAGTAACGGTACTGTTCTTCACAGCCTGAAATAATAGTAGTCATAGTAGCTGTCTGCAGCTGAGAGGTGGGATTAATTTGTTACTGCATGGATAATATTTATGACTTTATTTTTTTAAAACTTACTTTATAGGGAAGTCTTAAAAGGAGCCGACAGATCTCACCTCAAGAATTCATCTATGAATTGAGAGTGGGGTCTGCAGATGAGAGACTTGCCACATGCCTGGAATCCCTCCGAGTGTCTTTGACCAGTAATCCTGTGAGGTAATTTGTCTACCTGAACAGCATTCGGGCATGTTACCAAATTAAACAGATGTCACTAATATGTCATTTTCATTTAAAACTTTAGTATCTTCAAATGAGTAGCTGTTATGCCTCAGCGATTTTTGAATTTGAATACACAACATTTGTGTGCATGAAGAAACAGACTTAGTACATTTTGTGTTAGTTATTGGTAGTACAAATAGCTCACGGAGTCAAAGGAAACGTTTATTTCATAGAATTTTTAAAAACTTGAGATTCTTTTTAAAAGAACAGTCAGTATCACAAACTGTCATTGTGACTGCAATCTGAATCTTGGTGTTCTATGTATACTTGTTGATTGTTGTTTAACATAGCAAAAAGTATTCTAAATCATTTACTTTGAGAATGGTTTATGGTGTTATTTTTAGCAGATAGAAATGTGGGATTCCAAATAAAATTTAAATTTCAAGTTTACTAAAACTAAGTTTATTTGAAGTCCAAATTTAATTGGATTTCTTTTATTTTTATCTGGCAACATTACGCTGATGGTAACGTTCTTGTTTTGCGTTTGAAAATACCTTTAATTTACCTTAGAATTTGAAAAATACCACTCCTAGGGCATGTATTGAAGGATTTTAGTTAAAATTTGTATTTTCTTAGAACATTAAAGACTTTCAACTGGACTTTCATTTTTTTTTTATTTTATTTTGAAGAGAATCAAAAATTAAACACAATAAAATAAGTGTAGAAATTCAAAATAAGGTGACAAAATTAATAATGGTCATTATATTACATAGTCTTATGTTCAAAGCAGTTGCTCAGATTACTAGATACAGGTATGCAAAATTGATAAAATATTAAGCATTAATTTTTCCTTTCAATTAACTAATAGAATTAGTGCAATTACCATAGTTATCTGTTGTGTGTGTTTTTGTGTATGTTATATGTATATATATATTTAATGTTTATATATAATATATAAATATTTGTATACATAGATTATATAATATGCATGTATGTATGTATGTATGTGTATATGTATTTCTCGACTCTTTTTTCCTTTTCTCATCCTGGTCTTTTGAGCAGTTTTTTTTTTCCCCCTTTTACAATATTTGTTGTACTCTTTTGGATTTTGTTTACTCTTCCAGTTTCTTATAGATACTATCTCATTTGTAAAATGTGTCCTTTTAAAAATTACTCATGAGCACCTCTCTCTTTAATGCATTTGATTGTTTCAAGGTCTCACTACAGAGCTCAGACTTGAGATCTTCCTATTTTCAGTGTCCCAGCACTGAGATTGTAGGTGCATGCCACTGCATCAGGTCTCTGGCTGGCTCAGCCCATTATGGGGGTGGGGCTAACGTGGCATGTGGTGCCAGAGGTCTAACCACAGTCCCTGAGCTTGCCTAAGCTTACCTTAGCAGGTGCCTTAGTACTCTGAGTTGTCTTGCTGGCCTGAGGCTATTCTTTTTCTAGTGAACATATTTCTCCCCTTTATCAAATATAAGATGGCTGAGTGTATTTGTAGTTGTGTCTGCATCTTCTGTTTTTTTTTTATTTTTTATTTTTTATTTTTTTTTTTGTCTTTTTGAGACAGGGTCTCGCTATGCAGTTGAGGCTGGTCCTGCGCTCACTTTTGTAGCCCAGGCTGGTCTCGAACTCGCACCAATTCTCCTGCCTCAGCCTCCCAAGTGCTGGGATTACAGGCGTGAGCCACCACGCCCGGCTGCATCTTCTGTTTTTATTTTATTTTATTAATTTTATTTTTTGAGACAGGGTCTCATTATGAAGTTCAGGCTGGCTTTGAGCTCTCCTTTGTAGCCCAGGCTGATCTTGAACTCGCACCGATCCTCTTACCTCAGCCTCCCAAGTGCTGGGATTACAGGCTTGTGCCACCATGTCTGGCTTCTGTTCTAGTCTATTGAACAGGTCTGTTTTTTGCCAGTATGATGCTGATTTTATTACAGTAGCTTTGTAGTATAATTTCAAGTTGGAAATAGTGATACCTCCTGTTTTTCCTTTGTTGCCCAGGGTTTCTTTTACTATTCCAGGTATTTTCTGGTTCTAGATGAATTTTAGGAATGTTTTCTTTATATCTGTGAGGGATACTAATGGTATTTTGATCAGGATTGCATTGAGTCTTTCATCTATTTTACTGTGTTTTAATTTTTGATTTTCTTTAAAATAGAAAAAAAACAATGAAAGGTTGAGAGTTTTTCTTTCTTAGTGTGTTTGTTGTTTGTGTAGAAGAATGCTATTGATTTTTGTGTGTTGATTTTTATATCCAGTTGTATTACTGAACCTAATTATTAAATCTAGAAGTCTTTTGGTGGAGCTTTTGAGGTTTTCTATGTAAAGAATCATGTCATCTGCAAATAATAATTTAATTTTTTCCTTTCTTATCCTCATTTCTTTCACTTCTCTCTTGTCTAATTGCTTTGGCTAAGGCTAATGTTTCCAGAACTCTGTGCAAAAGGAATGGTGACAGTGGATATTCTTGTCTTCTTTCTGATTTTTAATGTAAAAGCTTTCTGTTTTTGTCCATTTAATATGATGTTGGCTATTCGTTTCTCATAGATAGCTTTATACAGATTAAGGTAATTTTGGGTGTCTTATTGTAGGTTTATATTTGGTTAATCGTAATTGGAGTTCCGTATGCTTCACTTTTCCATATGTCAGATTTTCTCATTCTTGAGAAATTTTGTATTACTTTTGCAAATACTTTTGTTTGTGTGTGTGTGTGTGTGTGTGTGTGTGTGTGTGTGTGTGTGTGTGATTTGTGCTGACTCCCTTTTTCTTTGACAACCATTAGTTTTTATGCTGTTCATCTCTGTATTGTCTTTTTTTTTAAAAATGTACTTAACATAGGGGCTACATGGTCTCACAACACAGATAAGACTCATAGTGATCCTGCTTTTTTCATTATCCCCACAATCCCCATACTGGGATTAAAGGTACGTGCCACCACCCTCAGTCTCAATGGCTGTCTGAGGGCACCCCAGGGGCAGGGCTGGCACAGTAGGCTAAGGATCCAACCTGGTCCCTGCCTCTGCCTGCACAGACATTTTAGTCTGTTCAGCTATCTGGCTGGCACCTCTCTACCATCTTGTAGGTATTGAAATATTTCCTGGTTCCTTATTTCTAAGATATCTTTTCCTTTTATGGTTGCTAGCTGCAATGATGTCTTCAGGGTTTGAAAATCTCTTCAGTTTCATTAAAGTGATTTTGCCAGCATTTAATGGATTTTTTTTTTTTTTTTAATCAGCAGGACATATTTATTGAGGGAAAAAAGAAAGCTCTTGTCAAAAAAGAGGGACAGGAGGGGAGTTGGGAGTGGGTTTCCTCCTTAATGAAATTTTTAACTTTCTGGATATCTAATTCAGTGTTTTCCATGTATTCTAATTCTGTCTTTATATTATTCATTCAGAGTATCCTTTATTTTTCTATGCCCCTCTATTTTTTGTATGTACTTTTTTAGATGTGCTGAGTTCTTTTATTATTGTTGTTATTTCTTTTTTCTTACATGAAAGATGATTTGCAGTTTATTTTCTTCAATATCCTGATATGGTTACTTGTTTACTTAAGTTGCTATCATTTCAGAAATTTCCAATTTCTTTTATGTGGATGTTGCTTTGACTTGTAGGTGAGCTGCATGTCTGAGATTGTATTTTGCTCCTTTGTTTTGACATTTTGTGTTTCAAAAATTTTTTAAAATTTTGTTTTCATTGTTGATCCTTATGTGTTGTGATAGTAGGCAGTTAATATCATGAATATCAAGACCTTTCCAGGAATAGTCTGTAATTAGAGATATCTTCCCTAAACGTAGAAAAATTTTTTTGTGTCTGTCCTAAGATTCTCCCTTTCCAATTCTTTGAGATTAAGATGTTGGTTTCTGTTTGGCTTAGTATCCATTCTTTTGGTGTAGGGCTGTGGAGTGGGTATTACCCCAGAACTTCCCAATATATGTTACACAAGAGAGCTCAAATGATTATAACAGGTATGACATCCTAACTATAGAAAGTAATAGGCACAGTTTTTGAAACTCAGTGTATTAACTATTGATTTTGTTCTTTGGACTATAGAAGCAAAGTCACTTTATGGAACCAATTGTAAATTACAAATTTACGTACAGGGCTGGGGAGATAGCTCAGCAGTCTAAGCGCCTGCTTGGCAAGTACAGGGACCCAAGTTTGATCCCAGATACTATATGCCCTGCTGGCCCTGGAATCCCGGACACACCATGTCAGTCTGGAAATCAGTCATGGCGGCACATGCCTATAGTGTCAGCTGGAGTGGGAGAGACATGAGTATCACTATGAATGTGAATTGTGTAGTGAGACCCTACATGAAATAAGTAAATAAGGAAAAAATTGTGTCCAAATTGTTTCCCCTTGTTAGAGTGGTTTTTTACCCTGCATTACTCTGGAGAAGACGTTCGCCACATCCGAGGCCTTTCTACGCTGCTTGAACCAGCAGTGTTAGTCTATGGGCCACACATTGGGGTTCTTGCTCTTTGAGACTAGCTTGATGGCAGAGGGTAGTGGGTGGGTTTTCTCCCATCCCATGAGGCTCACCGAGGTTCCTGAGGTTCACTTTTTCCAGTGATGTTTGAGGGAGGGGAGGTGAGTTTCTTCTCCCCTCCATAGATGCTCACTGAAGGTCCCTAGTCTCACAGTCTGGTTCTGCCTAAGACTCATTTTTTTTTTTTTTTTTTTTTTTTTTTTTTTTTTTTTTTTTTTTGTTTTTTTTTTGGTATTTATCTTGGTATAGATTTTGTTTTGATTTTTGTGAGTATGATGTCTTGGGTAAATTGAAAATTTCAGTTACTATCTTTAATGTTTTTTGTCTTCTTATGGGGTACAGATTACTATTTCAAATTCTGTTTATTATACTTTTCATTTATTTATCTCTTTATTAAATTCTGGATGTGAAGTTTCAAATCTTCTAATTTCTTAATTTTCTCTTTTTTTTAGGCAAAAAAATCTTCATTTTCTCTTTACATCTAGTCTGCTATGTAATTATCACATTTTATATTTTTTTCAATTTTTTATTTCTATTTTTATAATTTGGCTCTACTTTAAAAATCTTCACAATAATTTAGATCTTTATATATTTTAATTCTATTCATTTAAAAATATTCTTTACACATTTGATATTCTATATGATTTTAATAAATCAAAGTTTCTTTGTATACACTGAGGTTTGGTTGCTTTTTTAAAGTTTCACTTATGCAATTTTATTGCGTATTTGGTAATTTTAGATCATAGTTTCATATTTTTTGAAAAATTTTTCTTGAGACTTACTTTGGAGATACATGGCTGCTAGACTGAATTAATGTTTTTCTCTTGGGTCCTGTTGGCTCAAGACTATTTTAAGTAAAAATTATAATGTTGAGGTTTATTTGGTTTTTTTCTCTCACATAGGCATGGTACCTGTCTAGTTTAGACAGTGAATTTTCAGAGTGAATTTTTCTGTTGGCCCACTTTATTGGACAAGTTTATTTTCAGGTGTGGTCTTCGAGCCCCTTGCTTTTGTCATTGTGTTCTCGTTTAATGACAGCCCAGGGTTTTGCATCATTTTCCTTGTGTGCTGTGTACCTTATATGCCTCTTTGACTCTTCGTTTAAAATTTTTATTTATTTATTTTATGTTATGGTTGTCTCACCCTGCTCTGGGTGTAGGAATGGCATGGCATGTGGTGCTGGGGATTGAACCGCAGTCTCTGTGGTTGCATAAGCTTGTCTAAACAGGTGCTTTAGATTGCTGAGCCATCTCCCTGGCCCCTTGATTATTGTCTATATTTTTCAGTTAGTAGTTATGGTTTCTGAAGTGAGTAGGTGAAGGAAAAGTTTTTTTCTTTTTGTGTAATCTGTATTCTTGTAATTCTCTTTTTATTTTAAAGAGTAAAAATAGCAGAAACAAAGATAGAAAAAAACAGTAATAAGGGTACATATAGTACAGAAGTTCAAAACAAGAAAAATTTAACAATGGTTGCATTATATATTTTCATCATCAAATCAGTAGAGATCAACCGACGTAGGTATGTAAGACTCTTAAAAAATTATAGGAGTTGAGAATGCAGAAAATGCGAGATCCTAAGGTTGATTCCTGGTACTGCCCAAAATTTATTTATTTCTTCTTTTGAGTCCTTACACTAGGGAGTCTACAGGATGTTTGCGCATGTATGATTGGTTTATTTCACTTATGAGTATACATTCAAAATACATCCATTTATATATGAAGTCTTCTAGTTTATCATTCTTTATAGCTGAGTGATACTCATTTTATAAAAATACCACATCTTTTTCAACCATTCTTCAGATGATGGACATTTTGGTTGTTTCCAGGATTTGGCTATCACAAATTGTGCTTCTATGAACATAGGTTCACAGATAACATTATGATATGATGTTTTCAGTTCTTCTGGGAAAATTTCCAGTAGAGGAGTAGCTGGATTGAATGGGATTTCCAGCTCTAGTTTTTTAAGGAGTCTCCACATTGCTGTATAATGGTTGTACCAGTCTGCATTCCTGCCAGCAATGGAAAAGTGTTCCTTTTTCTCCACAGCCTTTCCAACATTTGTTGTTGGTTGATTTCTTTATAGTAGCCATTCTTTCTGGGGTGAGATGGTATCTAAGTGTTGGTTTGATTTGCATTTCACGAATGGCTAGTGATGTGGAGCATTTCTTTCTTTCTTTCTTTCTTTCTTTCTTTCTTTCTTTCTTTCTTTCTTTATTTTTTTTTTGTCTTTTTGAGACAGGGTCTCGCTATGCAGTTCAGGCTAACCTTGAGCTCACTTTTGTAGCCCAGGCTGGTCTCGAACTCGCACTGATCCTCCTGCCTCAGCCTCCCGAGTGCTGGGATTACAGGCGTGAGCCACCACGCCCGGCTTCTTTATTTATTTTTAATCTTGTTGAATTTCTTTCTCTGAGAAGTATGTGTTCATCTCAGATGCCCATTTCTAGGTTGGATCTTTGAATTTTGGGACTCCAATGGTTTTTAGTTCTTTCTAAATTCTAGATAGAAGACCTTTGTCTGAATATTTATTAGTTAAAATCTTTTCAAAATTTGTGGGTTGTCCTTTCACTCTGGGGGAAATTTCTTTTGACAGGAAAAACTTCTGAGCTGGAGGAGGTCCCATTTGTTGATTCTTTTGAGTGTTAAACGTGCATTTTGATGCTTGTCTATGAACTCTTTGCCTACCCTGATGTCTTCAAGATTTCCTCCGACTTTCTCCTCTAGGAGGTTTAGGGTTTCTCTTTTAATATTTAGATCTTTAATCCATTTTGACTTTAGTTTAGTGCATGGTGATAGACCTGGGTCACGTTTTAGTTTTCGACATGTGGCGAGCCAGTTTTTCCCGCACCATTTGTTAAAGAGGCTATCTTTCTTCCAGTGAGCATGTTTGGCCCCTTTGTCAAAAATAAGATAGCTGAGTGTGTTTTTATTTACTTCTGCATCTTCTCATCTATTCCACAAAAGTGTTTTTTTTTTTTTGCGGGACCAGGGTTCAAACTCATGACCTTGCACTTGTCAGGCAACCACTTGTGCCACAGAGCTATCTCCCCAGCCCTTTCCTTTCCTTTCCTTTCCTTTCCTTTCCTTTCCTTTCCTTTCCTTTCCTTTC